>JARQOC010000004.1:158116235-158238909 GCA_033576535.1 Allobates femoralis
CACACCCTTTCTTTGGGCCCTTTTCCGGGCCCTCTCTTCTAGGACCACTACCTCAGGGCCAGCAGTCGCGGCTTCTCGGGGGTCCTCTCTCTCACCCCAAAGTCCTAGGGTGACCTTTCCGGGGTTTTCCCTTTGGTCTTTTAAGGTTCTGGGCATAAGACGGGGCATACCCACTTGTTCCCTCATGTATTTTGATGGTCCCGGGAAATTGACAAAGATTTTCCCCTAGTATGTATCTAATCTCTGCTGTACCCAAATCACACTGTGTGCCCCTCTTTGTTTTTTTGATTAGGGAAACAGAGATTTTTCTAGTGATGTATTTTAATTTCTGTTTAAATCCAATCAAACTGTTGCCCCTCATTTTTTTGGGAGGGTAGACATTTTCCCTCCAATCTGCTTTGTACCTTAGAAATTTTAAATTTTCTCTCCTCTTGCCGGTCCTCTTCCCCCTGCTATGGGGGGCCCAAACTTTTCTTTTTTGCAGGAATTTTTTAAATTGTCCCCTGGTGGGGGTTTTTCCCCTTTTCTCCTCTGACCCCCCCCCCCTCAACATACCTCCCATATTGTCTGTTGTTCACAAGTAGCAAGGTCTAAGGCCTCTGTGTCTTTTAAAAAGGGCATTTTTAAGTGGATTCAGAGATATACTAGAGATGACCCCAGAGGTAACCAAAAGGTAACATCTCTACCCGTTTACTAACTTTCATTACTTTACTTAGTCCATTAAAATGCTTTTATATCTATGTGCATTATCACCACTTTTACCGCTCCATTCCCCCCCAAATCACCTTTCTCCACATCAGCCCCTCTCTACTTTTTCTATGGGCATCCCCCAAATTCTCTTCACCCACTTTAATAAGCTAAGCCTGTCATATTCCAGGGTCTTGCATCAACAAAAACAATGTCATAGAGCTAAAAATTACTCCCTCCTTCTTCTACTACTGCTCATGTCAGGCGATATTTCTCCCAATCCTGGGCCACCATTTTCCAACTTCAACCCCCCCACACCTCACATAGAAATCCCACTAACCTTATTAGCATTACCTGCACACCTTCATCTCCCTCTTTTAAATGTGCCCTCTGGAATCCACAGTCTGCATGCAACAAACTTCCCTTTATCCACAACTACTTTCTCACTAACTCTCTTAACCTTTTGGCTCTCACTGAAACCTGGATCCAAGACTCAGACACTGCTTCCCCTGCTGCTATCTCCTACGGCGGTTTACCCTTCTCTCATTCCCCGAGACCTGGAAACAGACGTGGTGGTGGAGTTGGCTTACTCCTGTCCCCACAATGTACTTTCCAGATCATCCCCCCCACTCCATCACTCTCATTCCCTTCTTTTGAGGTTCACAACCCCTCAGAGTAGCGGTGGTATACTGCCCCCCAGGTTCACCCACCCACTTCCTCGACCACTTCTCCGCGTGGCTGAAGCACTTCATGTCCTCAGAATTACCAACCCTCATCCTGGGAGACTTTAACATCCCCATAAACAGCCCTAACTCCACATCTGCATCCCAGCTCCTATCTCTAACCACGTCACTTGGCTTCTCGCAGCTCTCAACCTCTGAGTCACACGAGGATGGTAACACCCTTGACCTGGTCTTTACCCGACTCTGCTCTACCTCCTCCTTAGACAACTCACCTCTTCTCTCCGACCACAACATTCTCTCCTTCACACTCACAAACCCTCGCCCATCACAGCATAGTCCGACCTATCACACATTCAGAAATCTACAGGCCATCAACCCTCATACATTCACAGATTCTCTTCTCTCATCACTGTCCCCAATCTCCTCCTTCTCTTTCCCCAATCTGGCTGTGAATTACTACAATGAGACTCTCAAAAGTACCCTGGACCAAGTAGCGCCCCTCACCCTCAGAACCTCCAAACACAGAGTAAAAACAGCCCTGCCTCACATCACAAACTTGATTACTCAAGCGATGCTCTAGGAGTGCCGAACGCCTATGGAGGAAAACTCGCACACCAGAAAACTTTATCCATTATAAATTCATTCAAAACCTACAACTCTGCCCTTCACCTCGCCAAACAGACCTACTTCACCACCCTGATCTCCTCACTAGCCAACAACTCAAAGAAACTCTTTGACACCTTTCACTCTCTCCTCAGTCCTAAAGTGCAGGCCCCGATCACTGCACATGCACCACTGACCCCATTCCTTCATACCTACTACAGACCCTTTCTCCAGTGGTCACCACTCACTTAACCACAATCTTCAATCTCTCCCTCTCTACTGGCATCTTCCCCTTCTCCTTCAAACACTCTATTATTACTCCACTACTAAAGAAAACATCCCTTGACCCATCCTGCACAAATAACTACAGACCTGTCTCCAATATCCCCTTCATCTCAAAACTCCTGGAGCGCTGGTCTACACCCGCCTTGCCCATTACCTCGCCACTCACTCTCTTTTCGATCCATTGCAGTCTGGCTTCCGCCCCTTACACTCTACAGAAACTGCCCTTATCAAAGTGACCAATGACCTTCTGACAGCAAAACATAATGGTGACCACTATCTCCTTATCCTTCTTGATCTCTCTGCAGTCAGGAAAAGTATATTGCACCACTGGATGAATCCACATATACCATCGAGATCCTTAATCTTGACAAAAGTTTTTTTTTAGTTTAAGATGGATTGGCTGGAGACTTTGACCAATAAGGAAAAGCTGACCGAGAAATTTTTTACTACATAGTCATTTTTTCTTCCCACTTTAGACTCAGAGACTAAAAACAGACTTAAAATGCAATTTGGAAAAACAAACTGGTACCTATTACAGTGTATTGGCGGAGACAAGCCAATCAAATGAGATTTATAATTGGTAATGATGCATGAAGGGAGGGGGATAAAATAGGTTAGAGGAGATCTTGATAAACGGTTGAGGTATAGCAATTCAGTGTAATGCTTTGATACAGCCTAAGAATGTAAGCATTTATGTAACTATTTGTTATACTTTTTGTGTGAAATTTAATAAAAATAGTTTGAAAAAAAATGCAATATTGGTATACATATTTTGCGGTTTTGAAAAGCAGGTAAACTACCCTTTTAAATAAATTTTTTTGGTAATCTTCAATTATTGTTTACATCACAAAATTCATGCCAATAGTAATAGGTCTATGGTGAATAACCTATAAAAAAAAAATCAAGTCATAGACTATGACTTAGATTTCTTTGCCTGTCTCTTGTACAGCATTTGGGGATCATCTCTGGGGACGGTCCACCAGTAGTAAGCCAGCACGGTAGTGGACCAATTTCCCTGGAATCTTCGTTCCATTGTTGCAATATCAACACAGTCAGGGACGAAATCCAGATGGGAAGGAAGGATGTGGATCTTAAGAGACAAATTGCAGCCAAGTTTCTGATACTCATTCAAAATGTCTTCTACTTTTTTGTTATAGGTTTCTGCCCTAACATTCCCACAACAGTCCCAAGGCTTGTCCTGGTGTTCTTTTGGTCTTGCCTTCTTCACTTGAGAAGTTATACTTTCTTCTGGTTGGCAAATGGCATACTTGGTGGGAAACATGATAGTGTTTCTTTCAGTGTACGGGGGTGGGGAGAGAGTATAGACACTTTCACAGAATGCAGCATAGACACATAGGTGCTGCTTTCAGTTTGTAAATCACTAGGGGGGTGACAGGTTCACTTTAATGATTAGACATTTGTAAAATAAGCTATGGATATGTAATGTATATTTATAGCTGGAATATGTCTTCACATTAAAAAACTGGAAATATAACTGAACATAATCAGATTTTTTTCTTTTATAGAATTTTGCGTTTTCCTATCACTTCTGACAGAAATACGCCACTGCACAGAAGAAACTGCAGAAATATATTCATCTACTGTCCTACTTTCTTAAGGGATGTGTTAACTATAGCACTCTACATGGTGTAAAGATGGTCATGAATAATAACGTAAAAGCAAGAATAAAATAAACAGTGTTGAAACAAAAAGTGCATTTCTTACACATCTAAAAAATTATTGTTGAAAAAGAATGCACACACATACTTCCACATATACTGTACCGTAATAGTAGATAGCATTTGACTCTCTTCATCAGTGTTATTAATAAATTGTTCCTAATTAATTGCATATACGGTATAACTGAAATCCTCTAGTGTGTGCGGTCTCCTAACCTGGATAACAATATAGCATATGACAGTTTTGTTAGCTCCTAAATCCACTGCTATGAGCTTGAATAGGTCTGAGTAGCTGCAATGGCCAAGAGTAGCGCTGCTTTTGGTAAAAAGAGTCTTTTTTTATTCACGCTCCGCCTTCAAGTATTTATGTAGTCACTTCTGAGAACTAGAGAAGAAAAACCTGTACAACACCAATGTCTCAGTCTGATGTTAAATGTGGAAAGTATAAGAGCCCATATAAGTGGGTTGACCATTGCCATTAAATCACTGCTGATCGGCTCATGCAAGCCAACCGGTGGTAATTTAATGGCCGATTTAGACAGGCCAATAGTACTGTCATGTAGATAGAACAATTAATACTATTGAGTTGTCTACCTAGAACATCATGTTCTGGGCAGCACATACAGGTACATCTCAATGAATCAGAATATCATCAAAAAGTAAATTTTTTTCAGTTTTTCAATAAAAAAAAGTGGATTGCTCTCAGTGGGAGATACAAGATAATAATCTTGTAGCTGTGATACCTTTTAATGGCTAATAAAAAAAAAAATAGTGATTTTACAAGGTGAGCTTTTGAGACATTTCAGGTCTCTTCATCAGGCATGGTATGACAAGACATACAACATACAAAGAAACACAAATATATACACAACCAGAGCACATGCAAGGTATAATAAATGGACATTCAAATAAATAAACAAAATAAAGACTGGACAGGATTCAGTGATGCCAAAGTTTTTATGACCCTAATTTATATGTAAACCTGGTGTTTTCAGTGTCTCTGAAAAACATTCTTCAGATGTGACAATGAACCATAAATCTGTCAGATATGTTTAGCAATTTCTGGACACAATTAAAAGTTCTAATGAGCTTGGATTCACAGACCCTTTGATGTTTCTGTGATTTGAAATTGCCTCTTGATATGGCAACTTTCATATTTTCAATGTTATGTCCTTGACCACAAAACTGCTTGGCTACTGGTAAATGGATGTTCTTGTCTGTAATTGTGTGACAATGAGACATCATTCTTACCCTTAGCCATTGTTCTGTCTCCCCAACTTAAAAAGCCCCCACATGACATATAGTGCACACAATTAAATACACAACATTGGAAGAGGAGCATGTCAATGTCCCAGGACTCTTATAATCCTGCTGTGTGTTGGGCATCTGTATCCTGTCTTTGGTCTCTATGTGAGTACAGGTCTTGCAGCTCTTTACATTGCATGGATAAGTTCCTCTTGGTATATCTGAGGGCATCAAATGTTGGACCATGATGTTTCTTAAATTGGGAGGCTGCCTGTAGCATAGCAAGGGAGGGTCTTTGAATGTTATTTTTAATCAGTCACCCTTTTGTAGGATATGGTGAAGTTTCCTGGCAGTTTTCCTCAGTACCTTAAGCTGTGGGTTGTAGGTCACCACCAGAGGAACATGATGGTTTTCTTCTTTTTCGCTGTATATGTAGTGGAGTGCTTGACTTCTAAAGATCCTTGTGACCTTAATGATCTGATCCTCAATTGAGGTGGGGAGGTAACCTTATACCTTGCATCTGCTCTGGTTGTGTATATATTTGTGTTTCTTTGTATATTTTGTCATACCATGCCTGATGAAGGGACCTAAGACGTCTCAAAAGCTCGCCTTGTGACATCACTTATTTTATTTTTGTTAGCCATTAAAAGTATCACAACTACAAGATTATTACATTGTTTCTCCCACTGGGAGCAATCAACAGTTTTTCAACTGGTTAACATGGTACCAAAACTTTTTTTCTTCTAATACAAAAGTGAAATGCATAAATTATGTAAGGGCATTACTAACATAGTGATCTATTTCAAGGGTTTATTTATGTTAATGTTGATGATTATGGCTTACAGCCAATAAAAACTAAAAGCTCATTATCTCAGCAAATTGAAGTAGGGAGGATGAAGGGTTAAAAATCGCACTGCCGTATATCATGAGTCATCAAAGGGTGAATATAATATTGATTTATTAATCAACACATTTCAGGGCTCCCAGAAACACTTGCAATATGATATTAATTTGACCTGAGGAAGGGGCCAGGGAGCCCTGAAACAAGTTGACTAATAAACCAATATTATATTCACCCTTTCATGTATCGTGGAATATGGCAGTGCAGTTTTTAACCCTTCATCCTCCCTACTATATGCACCATGCTGGGGACTACAGCAGCCGTCATATGCTATTATAGTGGTTGTGACTCTCACAGCCACACAAGGTGAAGCCTCTGATACCTAATTTAGGTAATATTTTATCCATCAGACCCTTCATCCTCCCTACTTTAATTTTCTGAGATAATGACATTTGGGTTTTCATTGGCTGTAAGCCATAATCATCAACATTAACATAAATATACACTTGAAATAGATCACTCTGTAATGACTCTATATAATATATGTTTTTCACTTTATGTATTGAATTACTGATATTAATGAACTTTTTGATGATATTCTAATTCATTGAGAGGCTCCTGTATGTTTACAAAGAATGATTGATGCCTAAAATTATGATTTGTAAGGAAACTTAAAAATCATCTCACCCCAGAAATGATCTTTCTGCTCAGTTAGGCTGCCTTCACATTTGCGTATGTGAACGCAGCTTATGCTGCGTTCCCATACGCATTCAAACGCATGCGCACTGCGTTCCTATGTTTAACATAGGAACACATAGTGCCTGCGTTTGGCAGCGTTTGCTGCGTTCGGGTGCGGATGCGGACGATATCTGCTCCTTCCGGTGTCCAGCGTCTGCACCCGGGACGCAGCATGTCGCGTCCCTGGTGTGGGCGAGAGTGTGTGATTTGTGCGCAGGCATCCGCATGCGCACAGATCACTAATGGCGGGCAATGAGAGAGCACGGCGGTCTGCAAGCATCTGCAGACCGCCGTGCGCTCCATTATAAACATAGGGGCCGCGGTCTGCATGCAGATGCTTGCAGATGCATCTGCAAAATGCTGCAGATGCATCTGCAAGTCTGAAGGCAGCCTTATACAGTGAATGCTGACTAGACAGGCCAATAATCATGAAATGATTAGGGATGAGCAAAATGGACTTTAATGTTCAGTGTTTGTACAGCACACAGACTTTACAAAAATTTTCAGTGTTGGGGTTGAGAATTTGGGTGCTTTAAGTATGCGAACCACTGGACTGCCCATCGCTGTGCTCGGGTACACTCAGTGCTCGGGTACACGCGGTACTTGGCACAGTGCAGGTGCATACAGTGTTTGAATGGCTGCACTGGGGGTAAAATTAGTCTTATCAGATGTACTGTGTTCAAAAAAAGAATGAGAATGACAAAAACCCTGCCCTCTCTCCCCCCGGACGTGCTTTGCTCATGGCTGAATTTATGTGGACAGAGAACCGAGCTGCCTAATTAGTGATTTCCAATGAGGTTCGAGTCAAGTTTGGTCCAGAACAAAACTATATAAAAAGAACCTGAACTTACACTGGTCCCCTCATCTCTAGAAATGAGCATTCTGAGAAACACTATTTCTTGATAGCATCTTATCTAACTGGGTTTTAAAAGGAACCAACCACCAGTATTTAACCACCTGTAAATCAGTGCAGCAGGTGATTGATGTGTGCAGCATGACATCACTATTTTTTTTTTATTTCACCCCTGTGGTCTTGGCAGTCTGCTGTAAACCAACCCTCTTTGATAACTCTGGAGGAGACGGAGGGGCGAGGGGGTTTGGCTTACAGCAGAAGGACAAGCTCACAGGGGAGGAATAAAAAGAAAACAAATAGTGCTGTCATGCTGCATACATCAGTCACCTGTTGCACTGATTTACAGGAGGTTAAATCCTGGTGGTTGGTTCCCTTTAACACCTTCATGACCTTGGAATTTTTCATTTTTCATTTTCATTTTTTGCTCCCCTGCTTCCAAGAGCCATAACTTTTTTATTTTTCGTCAATATAGACATATGAGGGCTTGTTTTTTTGGGGGACGAGTTGTACTTTCATATGCAATCATTTATTTTACCATATAGTGTACAGGGAAATTGCAAAGAAATTCCAAGTGCAGTGAAATTGCAAAAAAAGTGCAATAACATTTTTGTTTTTTGGGTATTTTAGTTGCCATGTTCACTATATGGTACAACCGACATGATGGTGTGATGCCTCAGGTAGGTACGAGTTCGTAGATACCAAACATGTTTACCTTTACTGGTATTTAAGTGGAGAAAAAAAATTCAAAGGTTTGGAAAAAAAAAATTGCACTTTTTGTGCCAAGTTATGCGACCTGTAGCATCCTCATTTTTCGGGATCTGGGGCTGAGTAATGGCTTATATTTTGCGTCTTGAGCTGACGTTTGTAATGATACCATTTGTGGGTGGATACGCTGTTTTGATCACCCGTTATTGCATTTTATAGCAATGTTGCGGCGACCAAAAAAACATGATTTTGTTATTTGGACCTTTATTTCCATTACGCAGTTTACGGCTCTCATTAATTGATTTAATATAATTTTAGATCGGGCGATTTTGAACGCTGCGATACCAAACGTGTATTTTTTTTTTTATATATACTTAAATTGTGAATGGGGGAAAAGGGGGGTGATTTCAACTTTTATGGGTTTTTTTTTTACATGTTTTGAAAAACTTTATTTTTTAATTCATTCTTACTTTTACACAGCCCCTGCTGCACAGTCCGATCGCTTCTGGGAGATACCGAAGAGCTGTTGCTTATCGGCATCTCTCTGAATCGCAGACTGTGTGTGGTTGGCAGCGCCTGACAACCACGACCCGGAAGTGCTCCGTGACAGCTTCCGGGGTCAAGTCAGGACCCTGGGCTGTCACGTGAGTGCCGGAGATTCCGCGATACTATCGTGGGATCTCCGGAGCAGGTGGGGAACAGCGTGTTCCCCACTGCGGCAACCTTTGGATCCCACTGTCAGTGATTGAGTGAAGCACAAAATGCCAGGGAAACTGTACTATGTTATTATGAGTGACAAACACTGGTGTAATAAACACAAATGAATACAAATAATAAGCTGTAATAAGTCACTCGTGTATAAGCTGAGTTTTTCAGCTCAAAAATTGGGCTGAAAAGTCTCCCCCTCGGCTTATACACGGGTCAATACGGTAGGCTGCGTGTTGGGGCTGTGTCCGAGGCTGGGGAGGCTGGAGGAGGCGGGGAGAGGCTGCTGTATGAGCGGCCCCGTCACGTGGGGCCGCTCATTATATATGCACTGCTTCCCCTTGTCAATCAGCGGCAGGGGGAAGCAGTGCATATATGCCCCCAAATGCTGGCACTCGCCCCCCTTGTAAGGGCCCCCCCTCGCTGCTTATCTTACCATCCCGGTCTTCTGCACAGCGCCGGTCCTCGGTGCTCCGTTCTTCATGCTCCGTCCTCGCTGCATCCGGGGTCCCCGGCCGTCGCAGGCATATGACGTCATCGCGCGACGGCCGGGGATCCCGGATGCAGCGAGGACGGAGCATGAAGAGCAGAGCACCAAGGACCGGCGCTGTGCAGAAGACCGGGATGGTAAGATAAGCAGCGGGGGGACCCTTACAAGGAGGGGGGGTGAGTGCCAGCATTTGGAGGCTGCTGTATACCCCCTGGGAGCTGCTGTGTACCCCTGGGGGCTGCTGTATACCCCCTGGGGGCTGCTGTATAAACCCCTGGGGGCTGCTGTATAACCCCCTGGGGGCTGCTGTATAACCCCCTGGGGGCTGCTGTATAACCCCCTGGGGGCTGCTGTATAAACCCCTGGGGGCTGCTGTATAACCCCCTGGGGGCTGCTGTATAACCCCCTGGGGGCTGCTGTATTACCCCTGGGGGCTGCTGTATAACCCCTGGGGCTGCTGTATACCCCTGGGGCTGCTTTATACCCCTGGGGGCTGCTGTATACCTCTGGGGGCTGCTGTATACCCCTGGGGGTTGCTGTATACCCCCGGAGGCTGCTGTATATACTGCTGGGGCCTGTATACCACTGGGTCTGCTGTATATACTGGTGGGGTCTGTATATACCACTGGGGCTGCTGTATATACTGGAGGGGTCTGTATATACCACTGGGGCTGCTGTATATACTGGTGGGGTCTGTATATACCACTGGGGAGGCTGCTGTATACCACTGGGGTTGCTGTATATACTGCTGGGGCCTGTATATGCCACTGGTGAGGCTGCTGTATACTACCACTGGGGGGGCCTGTATACCACACTGCTGGGGGCTGTATACCTGTGCTGGGGTCCACCCTCGGCTTATACACGAGTCAATAGGTTTTCCCAGGTTTTGAGGGCAAAAGTAGGGGGGTCGGCTTATACACGGGTCGGCTTATACACGACTATATACGGTAATTTAAAGACAATCTCTATTCACCAGACCTTCATGTAAAAATTTCTCACATTACATTTGTCAGTGGAAAAAAAGTGTTACATTTTTGCGTTTTTTATTAGCAGCGTAAACCATCCTTTACATTTTGAAGGAAAAAATAAAACAAAAAACCTGTATTCACATATCTGCCTGTCAATCAGAATGTCAAAACCTTTGCACTAGGCCCATAGATGGGTTCAGTGTGTCATATTAGCGGTTTAGATGCTTTGGTTTTGCTGTCCAAACGTATCTTGACACAGCCATAAACATAAAGTGAGCGGGACCTTAACTACTGCACATATAAGGCACATAAAATATGCATGTGAGCAATTACAGCACAGTAATTGCTCCCTAGAAATCTACTACCAGGCACATATGCCAGACAATAGTTTAGTGGTGGCAAAGCCCTGAGAGTTACTGCTATGAAGGCAATTTGGACTCACTATGGGCAAGTACAATAGAGCATGGGAAAAAAAGGATAAGATGGGATTTAGATTAAAATAAAAAAAGCAACTTTATTGTTGAGCCTTTGACTGTGCTGACCAAACTGATTTATCAGGGAGCTCACTATGTGTCCATTGACTCTCTCATAAAGCAACATTTCACAATAACTCATGGTCTGGTCTGGGTAGACGCATACACATAAAACTTACACGTCTCAACATTTGGAGATGGGACAGATACCACAGTGTCCCTTTGAGACATCAAGCACACGGCACTATTTTCATGGAGTAATAGGTGGGCTTCTAGACAAGACCATGGAACCTTTACTTCACCAAATGGAAGTCTTCAAACAGAGGCTGGACAGACATCTGCCTTGGATGACTAAGGGTGCTTTCACATCTGCGTTTTTCGTAATTCGCGGCAGATGCGGTGAAAAAAACGCATCTGCCGCGTTTACCGCATAACCGTTCCACTTGCGGCGCGGTTGCGGTTTTTTCTATGCAAAGTATAGGCATACTTGCGGCAGGTGCGGCAAGTGCGGTTTTGCACTTGCGGCAGGTGCGGCCGCGAAAAAAACCGCGGCTTACTGCGGTTTTTTTCGCGGCCGCACCTGCCGCAAGTGCAAAACCGCACTTGCCGCACCTGCCGCAAGTATGCCTATACTTTGCATAGAAAAAACCGCAACCGCGCTGCAAGTGGAACGGTTATGCGGTAAACGCGGCAGATGCGGTTTTTTCACCGCATCTGCCGCGAATTACGAAAAACGCAGATGTGAAAGCACCCTTAGTGAATCGTGTTTTGAGCAGTGGGTTGGCCCAGTTGACCTTGGAGGTCCTTCCAACTCTACCATTCTATGACCACATGGTATGCCTGCTTATTGCATGCATACATAGATTGCTTTTCTTCTTTAAAGCATCACTACAACATTTCATTTTATTTCACTGCAGTAGTGGTCCTTTAAATCCAATTCCCCTGACCCTAGTCTTATACTCACCTTCTGGTATCTTCATCTGTTTCCACTGACACTCAGGTTGGTTCTCGGTATTTTGTGACCTGCTGGCTGCTCTACTGTATCATGGAGCACATCAGAGGCCACAACTCTTTGCATCTCTATGACAGCCTCCTTCTGGCTCTCATAGGCTTGCATTAAACTCTCGTGACATAACGTCTGACTTCCAGCCAGTCAGAAGATGCAGTCACAAGATGGCACTGTGAGACCAGGATAAGGTAAAGAAGCCAAAGGGTGAGTACAAGACTAGGAGCAGTGGACTTAGGGAACTTTACATGTCACAACATTGCATGCAATTTCACTTGCAACTTACTGGTTGCAGTGAAATCATGGACACATTGTTACATTTTGTTGTCTTGTACAAATGTAACAATGTGTCCATTATTTCACTGCAACCAGTAAGTTGCAAGTGAAATTGCATGCAATGCTGCGACGTGTAAAGGTACCCTTAGGTAAAAGCACCACTCCAGCACTAATGGCCGCTTTACACGTCCCGATATCGTCCCGATATTGGATACACGGGAGCGCGCACATTTTTGGCAGTAATCCAAGATCGCACAGGAGCTGTCACACAGGGAGATATCGGCAGGCCCCTTGTACGAGCGAACCAGGGAACGACCATTTAACATGGGAGTGAATAGGGGAAGTTGCTCTCCAAATCGTTGTTGGGCTGTCACACAGCACGATCCTGCCAGATCATCCATCCAATATCGGGCAGTTGGAGAGCCTGCTCATTTCTTCCCCGTTATCGTTTTGGCATCGTTCTTGCATCGAATTGCACATTTACACCACACAACGCACGAACGATATCGGGGCCAACGCACGAACCACGGGACTTTTTATCGTTGTTGGACAATGATATCGGGATGTGTAAAGTGGCCATAAAAATTTTTAAAAAGCTGAATTGTTCCTTTATAGGCAGTGAACTCGCACTTACTCATAGAAGCCTCTGCAGCGTGTGCATCGACAGATGAAAAACTGAATAGCTTTCATGTTCTTTATGGTTGGACAGATTACTTACTGTATAGGAATGTTCACACTTGATTATTGTCTTGGGGAAACAGTCAGCATCATATCAATTCGAGCCAGTTAAAACACATGGAAAGTTGTCTTTCAAAATTACTGACATTGTAATTTAATATGTAACCGAGAATAAAAACAACAATCTGAGAAAGAAGCTTGTTCTTGAGAATTTTCATCTCTTTTAGGTCGTTTATGAACCAAGGTTTTACTGGGAATATGAAAACGGCATTATCTCTGCAGGAAATGTCTTAATACGCATCGCTGGTTGTTTGACAATTTACTGCAAATATAAACTCACTTTAATGTAAAAAAAAAAATGAGCCCAGCTTGAGTTTTAAGTAACGATGCTTAGGTGATTGCAAATTAACTGATTAATTAGGAATGGAACAATGAAATTTATCTTCCAGTAGCTCCTTTCAGAGGTCTCAAGAGTATAACAAAATTGCATTATTGTTTGACATCTCTTCACATTGAAATCTTTGTGTAATCGGAGAGGTTTTATAGAAATAACCAGAGAAATACTTTATTTGCAAATAGTATAAAGCAAGGTCCTTGGCTGCTGTCCATCAAGAGTTCCAGGAACATATGTTTCCTCCAGGGGTGGTGCAGGAATTATGGCATTAGGCCTATAATGGCATGTGACAGCAATTAATCTGATACCAAAATGGGATTACCAGATTGTCTTCACTTTCTTCCTTAATTCTTATGGGAATTTGGTTGCGTTATAATTCTTTCGTAAAAAATACAAGTGACGTGGGTCTCCCAGCTACAAACAGTAATGCAGATAGACGTATATTTTATTTTTAAATCACAAATATAATGAAGGGTCCTGCTAATTAATAAAATATTTTTTAATTACATTGTTTTGCCTTCTATGTATTCGCAGTTAAACTTGGGCTACATGACAGCTTTGTCAACGAAGTGCAGCCAAATAATATTCCATACACCAGCTACGTCTTAGTGGAGTGAACAGTTAAGGCCAAAAATGTTGGCATCCTTGAAATTGTTCCAGAAAATGAAGTATTTCTCCAAGCAAATTATTGCAGTTACATATGTTTTGTCATACACGTTTATTTACTTTGTTTATATTGGCACCACACAAAAAAGAAAAATGGTTAATGGGACATAATTTCAAACCCTAAAAATGGGTTAGACAAAATTGTTGGCATCTTTCCAAATTGTGGGTAAACAACTTCGTTTTAAGCATGTGATGCTCCTTCTAACTCACCTATGGCAGGTAACAGGTAAGGGCATTATGAAAATCATACCCGAAACCAGATAAAAAGGGGAGAAGTTTACTCAATCTTAATATTGTGTGTCTGTGTACCACACTAAGTATGGAGAACAGATAGGGAAGAAGAGAACTGTCTGAGGTTTTGAGAACCAAAACTGTTGAAAAATATCAACAATCTCTAGGTTACAGGTCCATCTACAGAGCTTTTGATGTTTCTTTGTCTACAGTGCGTAACATGATCAAATTTACAACTCATGACACTGTAACTAATCTCCCTGGATGTGTAGGGTAGAGAAAAATTGATGAAATATTGCAACACAGGATAGATCAGATGGTGGATGTTCTGCCCCAATCAAGTTCCAAAAAATCTTAAGCTGTCTTAAAGTCTCAGAGTGCATCAGTTTCAGCGCAAATCATATGTTGACATTTGTGGCAGAAGACCCAGGAAGACCTCAATGTTGACACACAGATATAAAAAAGACAGACTGCAGTCAAAATGTACATAAGAAAGCCGATACCTTCTGAGAAAGTGACTTGTGGACAGATTAGCCAAGATAGAGCCTTTTGGTAAAGCACATCATTCTACTGTTTACCAAAAACAGAATGAGGCCCACTAAGTAAAGAACACAGTACCTGCAGTCAAATAGAGTGGATGTTCAAACATCTTTTGCGGTTGTTTTGCTGCCTCTGATATTGGGTGCCTTGACTGTGTGCAAGGCATCATGAAATCCGAATATTACCAAAGGATTTTAGGTCGCAACGTAGAGCTCAGTGTCAGATACTGGCTTTGTGTCCTAGGTCATGGGTCTTCCAGCAGGACAATGACCCCAGTTATACTTCAAGAAGCACCTGGAAATTAATGGAAACAAAGCACTGGAGGGTTCTGAAGTGGCCAGCAAGGAAGCTGGATCTAAATTCTATTCAACACCGAACCAACTTGGGGAACACTGACAGGCCATGTGGTGTGACTGCAGCTGGTTGGCTAACCAAAAGAGGTCTGTTCTCCACATGACGCCACATTCTCTCCCAGTTGGCCTCCTCCTGCCACTTCTCAAAGTCATCGGCAGTGGCAACTTGACTTACGCCAACCGTGAACCACCCCTTGCTGGCCATTACCTTCATAAATGTGCTCTCGACCCCAACAAAGATTGTACAGAGTCTTTTGGGAATCTCCTCAATAAAGAACACAGGACAAGGTTGTTCATGCCATACCAGATAGTTGCTTAGAGGGGGTAGGGATCCTCACATGGCATTCGCCCAGTCGAAAGCCTCTTATGAGGATGATACATGCGGCTGGGAAACAAGGCCTTCTGCCTTTTCTACATCCTCATCTTCCTTGTCCTCATCATCATTCTCTTGGTTCTGGTGGAATCGGCGAATCAGTAGCTGAGGCATCATCTACAGATGGAATCCAGTCAGGCATGCTGCAAGATAGCCTGCACTCTGACATTTGGTGCAACTCAGGGTCATCTCATGACTGAGAGCTCCTCAGATCCTCCTCAGGCCCAGTAACATATCTGAACCTTGCTGCAGATGAGGCCCAATGTGGGTAGCGCAGTGGAACTCCAGGTCACTAGTGATGGGCGAGTCCTAAATTACTCGGAATCGCTTGACTCTAGCGAGTCCGAGCCCGGGACTCGCTACTCGTTGCGAGTCTAGCGAGTCCAATGTTAATGAATGGGGAAGCGAGTAATAGCAAGTAATGTGCGATTTACAAATCGCAGATGTGTCTCAAGCTTCAGGCTCTATCTGCTACAATAGCTAAATCATGTTTAATAGGCTCCCGCTGTCACAGCACAGTTAACTCTCTGCTTACCGGTGCTGCAACAAGAAGAAGAAGGAAGACAGAAGAGAGAAGAAAGAAGAGAGAAGACCTGGGTCTTTGGAGGGATATGTGGTGGTAATAAAGTTGGAGTCCCAAATGGTGTCTGTGTCTTTATTTTTAATAAATAATTTTTCTCTGTGTGGTGTTTTTTTAACCCTTTATTGGAGATTCTTAGTGGTTGGGTCAAACCTGGCCTGACATTAAGAATCTCGGGCTTAATACCAGCTTGTATAACAAAGCTGGTATTAACCCCTTTATTACCCAGCGTGCCACCGCCACCAGGACCGCTGGAAGAGCGGGGTTCAGCGCCAGAGGATGGCGCTTCAATGAATGCGCCATCTTCTGGGGCGGCTGCGGGCTGCAATTTGCCCAGAAAGCTTGGGCCTCCCTGCGCTGCGGATTCCAGTCCCCAGCTTCTTAGCTGTACCTGGCTAGACATAGAAATTGCGCGGAGCCCCACGCATTTTTTTTTTTATTATTTCATGAAATTCATGAAATAATAAAAAAAAAAGGGCTCCCCTATATTCTTGTGTCCGGCCAGGTACAAATAGGCACCTGGGGGTTGGGGGCAGCCCGTCGCTGCCTGCTGGATCCGGCTGGTTCCAGAAATACGGCGAAGCCCACGTCATTTTTTTTTCTGAAAAATCAATAAAACAATCCTAAAAAAGGGACTGCATCTTTATTAACCCCTCGCCCATGGTCCAGGGGTTTATAAAGATGCAGTCCCTTTTATTTACATTGTTTTATGGATTTGTCAGAAAAAAATTTGACGTGGGCTTCGCCGTATTTCTGGAACCAGCCAGATCCAGCAGGCAGCGACGGGCTGCCCCCAACCTCCAGGTGCCTATTTGTACCTGGCCGGACACAAGAATATAGGGGAGCCCTTTTTTTTATTATTTCATGAATTTCATGAAATAATAAAAAAAAAATGCGTGGGGATCCGCGCAATTTCTATGTCTAGCCAGGTACAGCTAAGCAGCTGGAGGCTGGAATCCGCAGCGCAGGGAGGCCCAAGCTTTCTGGGCACCCCCCGATGCAAATTGCAGCCCGCAGCCGCCCCATAAGATGGCGCGTTCATTGAAGCGCCATCCTCTGGCGCTGAACCCCGCTCTTCCAGCGGCCTTGGTGGCGGTGGCACGCTGGGTAATAAAGGGGTTAATACCAGCTTTGTTATACAAGCTGGTATTAAGCCCAATATTCTTAATGTCAGGCCACGTTTGACCCGGCCACTAAGAATCTCCAATAAAGGGTTAAAAAAACACAACACAGAGAAAATTTTTTAGTAGAAATAAAAAAAAAAAGCCAATAGGGACTCCATCTTTAATTAAAAAAATCCTCTTCCGTCCGACGTAGTCCAAAACGCGATGTCCTCTCTGCTACATCCCTGTGCATAGATATAGATGTCTATGCACAGGGAATGAGCAGACTGAGAGCAATCTCAGCTCTGCTACATCATCTCTGTGCACAGACATTCATGTCTGTACACAGGGAGAGAAGGCGGGCTCTAGGACCCTGGAGCTGCGGCAGCCTGCAGGACCCGAGCCCGGCACAGAGCAGACAGCTGGACTCGTTACTGTGCGAGTTTCCCTGCGATTACTTGCACAGTAACGAGTCCAATGCAAGTCAATGGCAATCCTAGTTTTGTCAGAGTCTCTGACAAAACTAGGATTGCCATTGATTTGCATTGGACTCGTTACTGTGCGAGTAATCGCTGGGAAACTCGCAGAGTACCGAGTCCTTGCGAGTCCCTTACTACTCGCCGAGTAACGAGTCCTAGCGAGTAGACTCGCCCATCCCTACAGGTCACGTATTTGTCCATCCTCTGAAGTCCGCTCTGGTTCTGATACCCTTTGCCCCTGGGGTGGTGAGGAAGATACCTGCTGCTCCAGAGGAGGCTTATCTTTCGAGGGATCCATCTCCAAACTGCGTACTGCAGACACATGGTAGCAAATAGCAACTGTAGCAGAGTGTAGCTGACTAGCTGCATTGCACTGCACTGCTAGAATGGTGCTGAGCTTTGCGGTTACACCTATTTGCTTTGCATAGGAGCCTGCCTTTTCCATTGCTAGGAGTCAGACACAAATAATCACTTACAGAATATTACTGTTTGCAAATATTAGAAACAAGAATCACAGACACAAGGGGTAAACCGCAGTCATTATATACTGTATATGTTCCTCTCATCTGTAGGATTTGTAAAAAATACACTCCTATTCATTTTAAATCATGCTCGCACAATGGAGTTAACGTATTATGCTTTTATTTATTTATCTTACATTAAACAGACAAACAATGGTCAATCCCATACAGGGATCATATAAGGGTGTACAGTAGGGCCAATGTATTGGTCTAGGATGATGACCCACAGAATTATCAAACAAACCACAGATTCACAAAATAATGCCAGATCACTTAGCGAATCTAATGTAATACCTTAGCATTTATGTGAGTCAGTGTTGTAACAACACATGGAAAAGACAATATGAAGAGAATGGGTCTCTCACCTACGTGTAAAGACTATGCTGCAGTGCTCCATTATAAAGAGACATACTGCAGTGCAGTTGACCATTGTTTGTCTATTTAATGTAAGATAAATCAATGTGCACAATCTTGTTGCCTACCTTCTAGTAACGTCACTCACAAATCAAATTCCCCATGCCACAAGGTAACACCTGGGTTGCCTTTAGGTGGAGTGATTATTGAAGCCTGACATATTTGAGGGAGAAATAATGATGAAAACAAATACCTTTATTCAGGTCACCATTCACTAATTTATCTGTAATGCTGAAAAAGGCTGGTGGGCAGCAATGCAAGGACAAGTTCAAAATTAATTATACACACTTGCGCACAACAAAAATCTGTATTGTAAACATATGGAATGAAATAGTGATTCCACATTTTTAAGAAGCAAAATCCATAGTATGGTGCTTCATGAGTGTGACAGACCTAAAAGACCATGTATGTGAAGCATATAATTTCCATATGCTATTTTTATATGAGTTGCTATCACATAACTGTAGAAGAGATGGCCTAGCATGCTGCTGACCTTCTACAATAATAAAGGTTTGGTCTCCAAAAAATAAAATAAAAAATAAAAACAATAAAATATAAATAAAAAAATAAATATTCAAAATTGAAAAAAAAAAATAAAAACAAGCTCTTTTAAACTACTGTTTTAAGGATATTGTAAGCTTCCTCCTGCTTCCTGCAGCCAAATTTGGCACTGCTTCTAAAATTCACACCCTACAGGTGTAAAAACACCTGAAAAGTGCAGGAAGTATAAAAAAAAAATTATTTAAAGCTCCAAAACGTTCAACAGCTTGATACAAGCCGGTAGACCCGAAGGCAGGAACATTCCTGACTGTAAGGTTAGGTGTTCTTTCTGGCCAACAGGTCTTCCGGCAAAAGCATTCTGGCCCCAATCAGGGAAAGTTTTGAGGCCATTTTAACTTTTGAACTTTTTTTCCCAAACAAAGCCACGTTCGCTGATTTTTTTTGGGAAATTCCTCGGGTTTCCAATCCTGAACACAATCTGCAATGTTCGTTCCTAATTTGAAACTGGCGAACATGTTCGGGGAAAGTTCGCTCATCTCTACTCTTGACTACCCCGCCTCACGGCTAGTCTGTGAGCAGTGACTAGTGTCACACAGAAATTATTTGCTAAAATGTTAATATTTTGACTTACTTATGGAGTATATTGGGAAATTAAAATTTAAGAATAAGAAAGCAGCTACATTTATTATTTTACTATTATCATTTTATAGAGAAGCATCATTACTGTATATAGTAGCAGTATAGTGGGTTGTTTTGTACAGAGTCTATAAACTGATACAGTATAAGAGCACTGACATTCATCCCAACTCAAATGAAACCTCCAGGCAGAAAGGGGAACCTTTATAGGGACAAATCAGCTCATCATCTCACTGAACTGATGGCAAGTTATAGATGTTCTAAATGAAAGGAGTGTGTCTGCACACACAAACCGTTAATAAAATCTGGTACTAAAGCAGGTCAATTAATTTTAGCAAAACGGCAGAAGAGCAAGAAAATGACATATTCAGCTGCTTAAATTAGGCCAGCTGAAGTGAAACGACACATAATGAATAAAAACACAAAGTTACAACTTTCCATGGCTAGAAATTAATTTGAAACTTTTGATTCTACAATTTTTGTATTGTTTCTGCACTATACTTACTTCAAATACTGTGTGAGAAAGCCAGAACGGCATTATGGTCTGCCACAATTTACATTAAAGGGGTTGTCCATTTTATCTTTAATTTCCCAAATGTGTTGGGGACATGATTTTATGGCACTTACAATAATACAAAGGCATCTCAATGAATTACAATATCATCAAAAAGGTAATTCAATACAAATAGTGAAAGGCATATATTATATGGAGTCATTACAAACTGAGTGATCTATTTCAAGTGTTTATTTCTGTTAATGTTGATGATTATGGTTTACAGCAAATGAAAACCCATAGATCATTATCTCAGAAAATTAAAGTAGGGGGTATGAAGGGTTAAAAACCACGCTGCCGTATTCCACGAGGCATCAAAAGGTGAATATAATATTGATCTATTAGTCAACATGTTTCAGGCCTCCCTGAAACACCCTGAAACATGGCAATATGACATTGATTTGTCCTGAGGAAAGAAGGGGCCAGAGAGCCCTGAAACTCGTTGACTAATAAATCAATATTATATTCAACCCTTTCATGACTTGTGTAATATGGCAATGTGGGTTTTTAACCCTTCATCCTCCCTACTCTATATGCACCACGCTAGGGACAGCAGCAGCCGTGATATGCTTTTATAGTGGTTGTGATTCTCACAACCACACAAGGTGAAACCTCTGATACCTATTTAGGTAATATTTTATCTCTCAGACCCTTCATCCTCTCGACTTTAATTCACCTATTAGGCCCCTTTCACATAGGCGTTTTTATGAAAATGCCTTCCGCCTACCGACCGCAATTGCGGCACACCTGTGGCAAGCCCCATGCATTGTCTATGGGGCTTGCAGTCAGGTGCGGCAAGTGTGTTTCTGGCACTTGCAGCAGTTGCGGCCGCAAAAAAAACACGGTCAGACGAGTTTTTACCGCGACTGCAAGTACCGCATCTGCCACAACCGGCAGAACAGCACTTGCCACACCTGACCGCAAGCCCCATAGACAATGCATGGGGCTTGCCACAGGTGTGCTGCAAGTGCCACATTTTCATAACAACGCCTATGTGAAAGGGGCCTTAGTGCCGCCTTCCTTACAGACTGCACAGGTCTCCTGTCCACTATATGTCTGCTGATGGAGGGTCATGTGATCAGACCAGTCCATCAGTCTCCTCCAATTGAAAAACACTTCCAGTGGAAAAGCTGCTTTTCAATTGGTTGAAGCTGATGGACTGGTCTGATCACATGACCCTCAATCAGCAACTATTTTGTGGCTAGGACACTGTGCAATTTGTGCGGAGCACACTTTTTTTCAGCATCTATTAGGATTAATCATATAAGGGCAGAAGTAAAGCGCTACATTGTAGCATATAACTAGGTTAACCCATTAGTATACCTGGGATAGGATTGGAGAAAATACGCAGATCTAAAGAAGTCTGACCAGGTGACTCTTTTTCTGCCAGTCTTGTAACTGGTAAACATTTACTAAATTTGGAAAAACATATTGAAGTAGCATATCACTCTGGATGGGCTTTTATGTCCTCTTGTTTGCCTGTGTCCCCCGAGGAACCCTTAGCCACCAATCTATTAGGGAGAAATGCACTCGGATGATGACCCCTGACCTCCAATGACCAGGAGTCACCTCGGATCACTTACTACACACCATCTGGATAAGTGCTATTTACCATATTATTTGGTTCTATTTATTCTGTCACTGAATCCTATATTAATAAGGGAAGGATTAGGGAGATTTAGGAGGAATCAAGGAGTGGGGGCAGTACTTCACCATTACTAGGGTGCCAACCACTGCAGCTAAGCAGGGCCCAATCTACTTAATAGGGCTTGAATAGAGTTAAGAAGATTTCTGTTCCCTGTTCCCCTGCAAACTTATCCCTGTATTTTTGTGTATATCATATATTGTACTTATATTCCGCGATCTCTTGATCCCGTTAGAGTGTTACATTGATAATAGTCAATTTTTCTTTGTTTGTTTTTTAATTGAATTGTAATAAAGCTTGATGTTTTAAGGGGTTTCTGTTTAGAACAGAACTATCCTAATCTTTCAGTAAAAATATAATATGTTTGGAAAAACATACTGAAGTAGCATATATCTATGTATAGTATATGGCTTACGAAAATGAAAAATCATAACATATGTATTAATAAGTGTCACATATAAGTATGTCTACAGGTCAAGCTAATCCTGTAAATGTTATTGCAAATATTTTCCCGTAGAGAACAGTACAATATACAATATGAAGTATTGCTACTGAGTTATGATTAAAAGTCAAAGTAAATAAAAATCAAATGAAATGTATAATGGACGTACTTATGCAACATCCTTCACCTTAGTTTCAGAGAACTGTATTCATGATAAATAGTCGGCAGTTTTCGTTCTTATGTATTTGTTTTCTGCAATCTCAAGAAATTGAAGTATATATTATTAATTGGAATGGTCCCGTCTCCGTACTGGTAAATTGGATTTATCATAAGAAGTAAGGGAAGGATATAAAACAAATGTGACCTTAAAGGGAACAAGCCACCAGGATTTAACCACCTGTAAATCAGTGCAGCAAGTGATTGATTTGTGCAGCATGACATCACTATTTGGGTTTTTTCTTCTATTCCTCCCATACGGGGTTGGCTGTCTGCTGTAAGCCAGACCTCCCCCAACCCAGGGCCGCAGCATCTATTACACAAGTTGAGCCTTCTGCTCAGGTGGCAAAGAGGCAGGGGAGCAGCAATGCTGCAGGGGGCGGCACCCTGCACATAGCGGCTCCCTGCCTGCTGCCACCTGCCTCCGCAACAAGGTATTTCCACACAACGCTGACCTGCCTGCACTGATAGCGCCCCCCCACTATTTAATCCCGCTGGACTGATAGCATAGACTCCGACTCCCCCCCTGCCGCCGGACTGACAGCACCCCACCTCCCCCGCTGTTCATTCCCGCCGCCGGACTGACAGCAAATCCTTGCTCTTCACTCCCGCCGCTGGACTGACAACCCCCCTCCCTGCTCTTTGCCTCAGGCGGCAGGAGGGTTTAATTCACCTCTGCCCCCACCCCCTCCAAAGAGAGTGTGGGGGATTGGCTTACAGTAGACAGCCAAGCCCACAGGTGAGGAATAAAAAAAAACCCCAAAAAGTGATGTCATGCTGCACACACCAATCACCTGCTGCACTGATTTACAGGTGTTTAAATTCTGGTGGTGGGTTCCCTTTACACATAGATCCCTTCCTGAGAAATGCTGGAGTCGTGATGTGCTGGACTATGATTTGTATGCAGAAATTACATATGAAAATTAAAATATAAGAGGAACTGCAAATGTTATTATATACAGTATATATATATATATATATATATATATATATATATATGGATATCTGAAATTGCTACATGATTCAGATGTCCAGTGGCATTGAGGTTTCCATTGATGAAGAGTGGCCCCACTATCTTTGCACCCCATATACCGCACCATACCATCAATTTTTGTGTTCCAACAGTCTTGGAGGGATCTATCCACTGTGGGTTAGTGTCAGACCAATAGCGGTGGTTTTGTTTGTTAACTTCACCATTCACAAAAACGTTTGCCTCATCACTCATCTGAAGGCAATTGTCTATGCTGTGAAGATACGAGATGTGCAGCATCTGAAACAATGGATACTGGAAGCCTGTACTAGCATTTCTTCTGTGGTATTACTATCAGTGTGTCAAGAGTGGGAGAAGAGGGTTGCATTGACAATCCAGCACAATGGACAGCACTTTGAACACATTTTATAAGTGGTCATAAACTTGTAAATAACTCATGAAAGAATAAAGTTACGTTAAAACCATGCACACCATTGTTTTTTTTATGGAATTCTCAATATTCTCAATTTTGCTATAATTAGTATTGAATAATAAAAATATAAGTAGGCATCTAAATTACATAAGTTGTAATTATACAGATCATTTTTAATAAATATCCCCTGGAAGGGTAAAGAAAGTGGAAGGAATAGTTTTATTTATTTATTTATTATTTTAAGAGCTAGCGCATAGTCTCACAAATAGATAATAATTGATTTAAACAACAATAAGACGATTAAATACGCGGTACTGCCTTCAGACTACTGCAGCAGCTCAAGTGCTAATTGCTAGCTCCAGTGTACTCTTGCAAATAATATATAATTCTCAATACGTTTGATGTGTCACATGACCCTCTTCCCACTGAAAAAAATAAAGTTGGATCCAAAGTGGCCGACTTCAAAATGGCCGCCATGGTCACCACCCATCTGGAAAAGTTTTCCCCTTCCCATATACCAATGTGCCAGAAGAGAAGTTGATATCACCAACTATTCCCATTTTATTTAGGTGCATCCATATAAATGGCCCATCCTGTATATAAAAGAAAAAACTTAATTGTGATTTTCTGTGATATCTCAACACAAAGTAGCAAGTATCCGTGAAGTGTAAAGGAGATGACCCATTCCTTGTTCCTGTTGGTTTTCTGGACAATGTAATGCTCTGCAAAGTATTTAGCTAAAAACTTCAGTATTTCAAGGTATATAACAATAAAAAATGAATGCTTGATTAATGGTGCATTTTACTGCTGTGATTTCTGGCTTTAAGATAGTCTGCTAGTAAAATCTGTCTTCCAGAATTATTAAATAGTTTAATCATATTAACATCAAAATGTTAGAATATTGTGGCCTAAACATTATTTAATAGAAGTTATTAGGAATAAGCAAATGAGGTATGTTGATGACATGCGCACTCTATTAAAAATGAATGCATCGTGAGCTTGTAAATGCATATTTCTTGCGGGGGAGGCGATTCATGGAAAATAGAAATCTCCATCTGCTTATTGTCCCCTGATTCTTCAGCCTACTTACATCTAAATGGAGGTGGGGAATCGAACATTATAAGCAACCATTTACATAAGTGACTTTAGAACCACTGAAGCAAGACAAGAAAAACATACAGAAATGCGATGCCCAGGCAATCATCTCGTCACATAATTGCTTGTTATGTAAGTTCTGTCATGGCGTCACATTAAACATGGGAAAAGAAGTTGTCCATTTCTAAACTAGCTATCTTTGCAGTAATTTAATACAAATTGGAATCATGTTTCTGTGACTATCCAGTCTAAAGGCCCAGTTACACACACAGATAATAGTACAGAGATTGTTCGCGGATCTCTGGTTGCAGTGAAAACATGGACACATTGTTCCATATTGTGGCTGCGTACAAATGTAACAATGTGTCCATGATTTCACTGCAACCAGAGATCTGTGAACAATCTCTGTACTATTATCTGTGTGTGTAACTGGGCCTTTAGAAAGATAACTGACACAATGCTACAGATTTTGGCATCGTTGTCTTGTAGGACTCTAGGTTTGGTGACATTCCAAACAGGACAAGAGCTGCATTTATGTTATTGTTCTCCTGTTTCTTATATTTTAGGTATTTTATTTACATTAAGCTATTTTAATAACTTTTTCATAGTCATTGGGGCTTATTTATTAAAGTTTTTAGGTCAGAAAAAGTTTTGAAAAGTCACAAAAGATTGTACAATAGGGAGATGCACAACATTTTTCCAACAAGTGTGGAGGGGTCGGGACAGGACAAAGGTATGGCTACACCCGCCCATCATATTCATCATATTTGGCAGCGTTTTGTATTCTAGGAATGCTCATCCAGTCATTGAAGTTGTATTTCTGTTAAACTGCATGGAGGTGCTTGTCACAAAAGCGCTAAATTCACTACGAGGCATAGAGCAAGTGTGCGCTGGGCCAGTCTTGATGAATCAGCTCCATAGTCTCAGGGGTTACAAAGAGTGACTTTTGCTGTTCTATTCTGCAATATACACACAATCTATGATTTGAATGGGCAATATGTAATGTTTAAAGGGGTTGTACAGGCTGGGTTGTTAAAGTATACAGTCACTGTATGTGACTTCAGACTTGTGAGTCCTCACAGCGATCCTCCGGGCAGGCGCATGACCACAAGTATGTGATTTGCATATATGTGGTCATGTACTGACTACACATGTGTGGCCTTGCTCAATAGAAGTGAGACCACACACATCTAGTCAGAATGTGGCCAGAGGTATTTATACTTGCACTCATGTGACTGCCTGCTCCTGGCACTGGAGAATCCTGACAATGTCTACTGTACATAGAGTGACTGCAGACTTGAGCCTCAAGCCTGGACAGCATAGATTTATAACAAATGGCTGGGAGTGCCTTGCAGCAATGAGAGGCAGAGCTTACAGAGGGGGCGTCATCCTCACGCATAGACACACACTCACATGCACATATCTACACACACATAAAAAGACACACACACATATACATTTACTTACACAAACATACTGTATACAGACAGATATATACACTCATATACACATACACACAAAGACACATGTACACAAACATACAAAGACGCACCCAAATATATACACACACATATACACACACAGACACACACACACACAGATACATATGAACATACAAACATATACACACATATTAAGAGTTTTTTGTTTGTTACTTACCAGCCTCAGTTTATCCCCCGTTAAGCTATGATCCTCTCTAGCGGGAAGCAGTGAAGGGTGTGCTCTGTGACGTTACAGTTAGGAGACCGCGGCAGTATGTCCTATGATGTGACACAGAATAATCTTGATGGACCCTGTACCTCAACTTGGCTGTATTCTGCTTCAACAAGTAAATGGTAATAACCACAAGAACCCTGTGTGCTGTGTGATCCTTCCTGCGCCTCCTTATACCAATGAAGAGGGCTTACCACCTGGCTGCTATACCATCATCCTTTGGGGGTTCCCACAGCAGACACTGGCCACCTACAGGCTAGAACTCCAGTTGGTATCACGTAAATGTTATCCCCTGTAAATAATCCCCTTTTTAAATTACTGGTTACAGCCACAACCTCCAGGGACAGCTACCGTGACATCCACTGAACTGTAGACCCCTGGAGAGTCGAGTACCCCGGCCCTATGACTGCTGCAAAGACAGCTCAAGGGAGTGCAAGAGATACAGCGTGTCACGCTTCCGGGGGAAGGCGCCTTAGAGTGGACCCACTGGGCCGCGGTACCGAACTCCCCTGGGTGAGCTGATCGTAGTTTACCCAACCTCTATACAGGGATTGTCAGGGGCAAGCCCAGGGGGTCTAAGTACCACAGCAGCTAGTACCAGGGGTGCGGCTCGTAAGGTTAGCCTATGCTACAACACAGCTAAGGATTCCGGGAATATGGAGCTACCGGGAAAGAGCACAGCAAGGGTTCCGGGAAACAGAGTACAAGGCTGGGAGAACAGGAATGGTGCTACCGGGGCAGAGCACAGCAAGGTTTCAGGAAATAGAGTACAAGGAAGGCCTGACCAGCAGTCAGCAAGGCAGAAGCAAACTGACTTAATAATCAGGCACCTCCCATCAAAGGAGGAGGTGGCCTGATATACTATGGGAAGAGAAGCTATTGGTCAAGGGGAGTGTCAGTTTGGACTTGCCGGCCCCTAGAGTCACAGGGAAGGAGTGCACCTAGCGCACCGCTGATTGGTCACATGAATACGACCATAATAATGTGCTCATGTGCAAACCCGGTGGTCAGCTGACAGGAATGGAAAACGGCGACGGCTCCGAGAAACAGCACGCCTGGATGCAGGACGCCCGGTCGGCAGAGGAGCAGGTCATGCCAACCCGGGAGAGGTGAGCTGGGAAGCAGTTCCAGTGGGCCTAGCACAGCGCACAAAAAGAGAACACAGCTCAAGGGGGGCAAGAAACGCATACAGGAGAAAGCGCACCGGAGAAGACAGCTCAAGGAGGTGCAATAGGTACAGCGCACAGGAAGAGTAAACACACACAAGAAGACAACTCAAACGGGGAAAAGAGACAGTGCACAGGGTTGAGAAGACACCGAACAGTAGAAGATAGCTCAAAGTGAGGCAAGAGACACAGGGTAGAGACAGCGCGTAGGAGGAGAAGACAGCTCAAGGTGGGGCAAGAGAAAGCGGACAGTGGGAGAAGATGACACACAGGGGGAAAAGATGGTGCAAAAGGGGGAGAAGACGGTGCACAGGAAGAGAAGAGAGCGCACAGGGGAATAAGACGGCGCACAGGAGGAAAAGACGGTGCACAGGAGGAAAAGACGGCACACAGGAGGAGAAGACGGCGCACAGGGGCAAAGATACCGCACAGAGGGAGAAGGTGGTGTACAGGGGGAAAAGATAGCACACAGGGGGAGAAGACGGCACACAGGGGAAGAAGTCAGCTCAAGGGGGGGCAAGAAACAGTGCACAGGGGCAAAGATAGCGCACAGGGGGGACAGACACAGCACAGAGGGGGAGAGACACAGCGCATGGGGGAAGAGAAAAAGCACACAAGGGGAGAGATGCAGTGCACGCGGGGAGAGACGCAGCACACAGGGCAGAGAGATGAAGCGCACAGGGGGAGAGATGGAGCACGCAGGGGGAGTGACACAGCACACAGGGGGAGAAACACAGTGACACAGAGCACAGTTGGTAGAGACACAGTGCACAGTGGGGATAGACAGCACATAGGGTGAAGATAGGCACAGGGGGAGAGACACAGAGGGGAGAGACAGCGCAAACGGAAGAGACAGGCACAGAGAGGGGAGACACAGCGCACAGGGAGGAGAAGTTAGAAGCTGCTCTCACAAGCCCTCAATGAACGTCTGAGAGCCTGAAGGAGACCCTCAGACTAGTTCTGTTTATGGTCTGGTGATATTTGTCCCTTGTATGTGGTATTATTCTGTCACTATATAGTTGTAATATATGCTCTGATCATAGTATGGAGGTATTTCTCCTTGTATGTGGTATTATTCTGTCACTATGTGGTTGTAATGTGCACTATGATCATGGTCTGGCTGTATTTCACCTTGTATATGATATTATTCTGTCACTATGTGGTTGTAATATGCACTCTGATCATGGTGTGGTGGTATTTCTCCTTGTATGTGTTTTTATTCAGTCACTATGTGGTAATGTGCACTCTGATTATGATGTGAAAAAAAAAACCTTTTCATGGTGGCAGGCTTTTTGGCTAAACAAAATCTGATAGCTGTGTTTGTATGTGATCTGGTGTTTGTTGAGAACTGTTAGGCTATGGTCACATAGTAGATTTTGTATAGCATTTTTGCAGTGGTTTTGTGATGCATTTTACCATGGTTTTATGTTAAAGGGGTTGTCCGGGCTTATGTTTTATTTCATATTTATATCTAGGCTGCAAAATGTTGACAATCTGCAATATACATGTTGTCAACATTTTGCAGGGTTTCCTAGATATAAACACATTTACTGCTGGCAGAGAATGTCCAGGGGGTGTGATTGTGCATGATGGTCGTTTACACCTACTCTAGCACAATCACACCCCCTCCCCTATTCCTAGTATGGCCAGCCACCCCCAGGCCATACATGCCCGCCCCCTGCCCACTAAACACTATGGAATGAAACCACCCCCAGGGCTCCTACTGGCCACCCCAGCCCTAACATTACCACCCACCCTCAGTACCATAGAGCTGGTGGAGCGGTTTAGAGAGGACCGCTCCACAGCCTCTGCTCTATGGTACTGGAGGTCTGGAGAGATCAGGCGCCGGGCACCGCTCCACACAGCACAGATACGGCTGCAGTGCAGAGTGTGGAGCCCGGCTGCAGTGTGGAGCGAGTCCGGCTGCAGAGTGTGGAGCCCGGCTGCAGATGACCGGGACCAGGGCAGAGGACCACCGGCTGCACAAGAGGAGGGTGAGCAGCACACATATGCAGCGGGTCCCCTGCTGCACTGACACAGTGTGCCGGAATCGCTTTCACAGCAGCGGTTTCGGCACCTTGTATCAGTGCACTGGGGACTGCTGTTTTGCAGAGGGTGGGTGGTGATGTTAGGGCTGGGGCGGCCAGTAGGAGCCCTGGGGTGGTTTCATTCCATAGTGTTTAGTGGGCAGGGGGCGGGCATGTATGGCCTGGGGGTGGCTTGGCCATACTAGGAATAGGGGAGGGGGCGTGATTGTGCTAGAGTAGGTGTAAACGACCATCATGCACAATCACACCCCCTGGACATTCTCTGCCAGCAGTAAATGTGTTTATATCTAGGAAACCCTGCAAAATGTTGACAACATGTATATTGCAGATTGTCAACATTTTGCAGCCTAGATATAAATATGAAATAATACATAAGCCCGGACAACCCCTTTAATGTCTGCAAATATAAAGCTGTGTTTTGTTTCCCTGCAAAACCAATGTTAAACAGGAAACGCTGTTCACACACATTGGTTTAATTGGTGCGCAGAAAGTGTAATTTGAACAGGTTTTCCTGCATTTTGAAAAAAATGAGTATGTCAGTTCTTTTCAAAACGCAGAGCTGTGTTTTACCATAGGATTAATATTGTCTATGGGAGAATGCACTATAGGTGGTTCGGGGAGAGGGAGAGAGAGAGGAGGAGAGAGCGGGAGAGAGAAAGAGAGAGAATGAACACAAGCAGGGAAAATAAGGTCAAAATGTAGTAAACTTGCACTTCAAAAATGCAATAAAACCTTAATCAAAAATGCTGTAAAACCTAATACCAAACCGCTAAAAATGTCCTGCTAGGGATTTTGTCTACAAATATTACTGCCACTGTTTCTGCTATGTGTTTAGTACGGTTTTTAGTGTAGTCTTTTAAAACGCAGTGTGTGAACATAGCCTTAATGTGTGATTTGTGAGGACATGGTGCTGAAGTGGAGTTTTTCCAATAGTGGGCGGTGGAACTGTGGAAAGTTTGAGGGGTGGAGCTGAGGTGGAGTCTTAGGGGTCCTGAAACATTTGCCAGTGAGGGACCTTGAAATTCCTGGTAGCGGCCCTGCTTAGGATCTGTCATCAATATCAGATTGGTGGGTGTCCAACAACTGTCAGCTGTTTTTTTGCTATGGTCAGATGTAATCATTTTGAAAAGAGCTGGTGAGTGCAGTTCCATTCAAAGTATAGCTGCAACTGCTGCCCATTGCTGACTACTGCAGCACAGCTTTTATGCAAAAGAGAAGTCACTCACACTACATTTTGAAAGAAGCTGCAGTCAGCATCACCACCAACAGTATCACGTCAGACCACCCGAAACATTTATATCAGCATGGTCCATAGGCTAGACTAACTGCTAGGGTACCTGACATACACCACCAGGAACACACATCATCATCTTGCATGGGCCAGGGAGCATCTATCCTGGATAAGGGACTAGTGGGTCTCAGTGCTGTTCACTGAGGGAAAGTCGATTCACACTAAGCAAAAATCATGTTGGAGACATGAAGGAGAGCACTATGCAGCAGCCCCTGTTGTCACCAGATGAGCCTTTGGTGGTGGTGTTACAGTGTGGGCAGATGTGTCTAGTCATTACAGATGTGCCATACACTTTATGAATAGCACATTAACAAGCTCCTACTACTTCAACTTCAATAACATCATTAATCCAGTCATTGTGCCTCGCAATGAACAACACAGGCCTATTTTAACTTCATGGTTGACAATGCTCCAGGACATCTAGGTCATATCATCAGGGAACGGTTGTGGGGTACCTCAAATGGAGTGGCCTGCAGTTTCTTCAGAAACTCATTGGATCAGGTGAAACACCATGCAGAGGATCGTAACTCTGTATCCCAGAACCTAAATGACCTGAGGGCTGCCCTTCAAGAAAAGTTAGATGGCATGCCTCAGCAGACAATAAACTGACTTGTGAACATCATAATATGTCGTTATGAAGCTGTAATTGATTCTCAAGGCCACATGACAATTGTTGAAACATGATAAAGTACACATGGTGTGAAAAAAGAAAGAGGAAAATGGTAGTTGCTTTTCAGGTTTTTAATTTTCAGTTCAAAGTGTGTAGTTTCCAAAAAAACGACGTTTCGGCTCAGGCACGGGCCTTCGTCAGGAATGATAATTGGAAGGCAGAATGAAGAGGGATGAGATTCAGTAATGGTATAGGATGAATCATTGAAACATTAACATCTTTTGTTGGCGTACTCCCACAACTGTTGTTGGCTTTTGTTGCAATAAATTGTTTGAGATGAGGAAATCACCATTGCATGATTATACTTAAATAGCCTACTTTTATGATTAAATATTACTGTAGCATGAACCTTTTATGTTTCCCATCAATTTCTTCCAAAACCAAATATCCCTTACTGTTTATGAGTAGTGTATTTAACTTTACAATGACTCTTTTGGCTAGTGTGCTATTGAACTTGATATTATGTTCCATATGTAGTTAAGATTATTAAATATTCTTACTCTGCTTTTTGATCCTACATATTTATCGTTACTGATAGGTTTCTGAATGTTGTGTATGAGTATGGAGGAGTGGTCCGTGTCACTTCACGGTCACACGATAACGTTACAGGTATGCTGATGGTATATTCGTTGGTACGCGCGACCATGATTTAAGACATCGCTCGGACACACGGATGTCCCCCTTTTGTGTTGACGTGTGACGGAACAAACTATCTTGAGTCCGATGAACGAGAAATGATCAGATCGGTTGATCGAGATTAATGTGAGATTCCGGTGACGGACGACCCTCATGTATCTAGACCTCATATCGATATCGCTCATTGGATCTGCACAATTGACGTGTCTAAAATGAACGATATCGTTTGAAAGCTGTGAATTGAGCGATGCCGAAATCTAACACGTAGGCGTGACCGGGTATTCACCTGTGTCACGTCTCCTCATTTGTGATTGTTAACCCTCATGCGTTCCTATTGGCTGGCGCCACATCAGCTACTATTGGTGGAAGCTCCTGCGTTACGATTGGTTCATTCTTCACAGGGCGCCATGTTTGCAAGAACGTCTGACCAATGAGGATACAGTAGTGGCCACCAATAAATGGAGAGGGGAGCGGATTGTAAAGCATGTAGCACGCCTATGTGCTCAAATTGACCAACAGGCACGCCCACATTTACCACCGAGTCTTGCACGAGCCTTGTGTGTGACGGCGTTTCGAACGATATGTATATCTGATCTGTAGGTCGTCTGCACGATCGCGGATCCAGAGATCGTTCAGTTGGTTTAGCGATGTCTAGCAGTGTGACGTGCCGGTGAACGATCCTACACATCGTACGGACGATGTGCAAAATTGATATCGTTAACGACATCGTTATGTAGATCGGAGCGTGTGACGGCCGCCCTAGCCTTGTAACTATTTTAAACATGTATTAATAACTTTGATGAATATTTCTTTATTAACTTCATGAATACTTTGTACTTTTTTGCATATGAATATACAGTATGTAGTTGCTAATGGTGATTTGTTTTCTTAAAATAACTGAGTAATTTGATACATGTTCTATTAGGTGATCTGTTGATTTGAATATGTTCAAGGTCATATTCTTCTAATAACAACAAAGTAAGTGCAAAGCAGGTCAGGTTTGTTAATAAACCAGAGATTGCTATCGAATAAAGTAAAATCTGTGCAACGTTTGATGATTTCTGTGAAGACTGCCTGTCCAGCTGCGCCTCACCAGCAACTATGGGGAGATCCAGGGGTGGATCGGCCTCACAATCTCAGAAATCTATTCAGAAGGACTTCCATCCTGGGAAAGGCAAGTAATGCTGGCCAATGATAGTTATGAGGAATGGTTTGGACAAAATGTGTATTATTTCAGGAGTTGAAAAATCTGGTCTACACTTGCAGTGCCATGAATCCATCCAGTCCAGGAGATGGTGACCCATGACTTCCCCAAATCATATTTGCTTCAGTTTATATCAAGGAATCTTTATAACCAGAAAAGTATGATTAAATATAGACAAACTCCTTGATTATATCTACAGTTAAAGGTTGAACAAACGGTATAATGAGATTCAGTTAAAGCAGGACTGGAAAGATGACTCCCCAATGGTACAGTAAATGCAAGCCAATAATACAAAAAGAAATAAGTCTGTACCACGGAGATGTTGTCCTCAATGGATGACTTTAATCGCATTCAGGGTACGGGTTGCTGTGAGAGTGTCAGAAGGCAGTGGGACGTCACCATTTCCGGATCAGACTGATCCTTCGCCCTGGTCGTTGGCACTAGTTGGAAAGAACGGTGCAGTCGTACATGCAACTCTGACACCCTCTCCCAGCAGAATAAAAAATCACCAAAAATTGCAGGTAAATACCCAAATGCACTTAGCAGCAGCTGCCAGCTCCTCTGAGAGGCACAACAGTGTCTGCATACCGGTATCAAGTCACCGCAATCCCCAAGTGGGGGTATTGCATTTCCAGTATCGGCCATTGCTGTCAGGGATGACTGGTGCATTTCAATTTCACAAGATTTACCATATGGCTCTGGCGGCTCATGATGCATTGAAAAGGGCATATCAAACAGCTATTGGTCACGCCTTCTATTGATCAGCGGGCTGGCTCCGCACTGATTACATGGCCTTACACATTTTATTGAGGCGCCACCCAAAATGGCAAGCTACAAAATGCAGATGTAGAAACGCTACAATAAAACACTAAAGATGAAAATGTAGGGGTGTTTGTGGATTTTTGGCCAAATTGGGTGAGCTTGTAACCCCGTCAAGGGCCCAATACGCTTACAAGTCCTAACCATATGTTGTCTGCGAAGTGTTATACTAATTCTTGGTTCACCGAAATAGGACATAAAAACAGAAAAAAATTCACCAACATAATTCCAGTAAACTTATTACCCATGCCCCAGCAGCAGCTGCCAGCTCCTCTGAGAGGCCACAGTGTCCTGTATATACGTACCACTTCGACCTGAACCCACAGTGGGGGCCGAGTGTGAGAGCGGTGACATCAGTGAATTCAACTGAAGTCACAGATGGCAGTTCCTATGGTACCCCAGCTATGATGAGGTGAACTCATTGAACTCAATCCCAGATTACCGGAATGCATGCACATTTCGGGTTACAGTATTATTGAGTACAATGGTGACGGTTTACTGGATTATTGAGTGCAATGGTGTTGGATTACCAGATTATATTACTGAGTGCAATGGTGGTGGATTATCTTTTTATCCAGCACCCTCAAATTAATAATCCAGTAACCCAATACCATTGAACATAATAATCCGGCAAATTGCATGCAATAATCTGGTAATACAGCACCAAGTCAATAATCCAGTAACCTGGCACCATCGCACTCAATAATCTGGTAATTGGACACATTGCACTCCATAATATGGTAATCCAGCACATTTCACTTGATAATCCAGTAACAAGACACCATTAAAGAGAATAATCTGGTAATCCGGCACCAATGCACTCAATCAAGTAATACAGCGCCATTGAAGTAAATAATCTAGTAATGCGGCACCATTGAACTCAATGCTGGATTACCGAAATGTACACGCATTCAGGTAGTATGGGATTGAGTTCTATTAGTTCACCTGAGGTGAGTTCTCTGTATTCAATGAGTACACTTTAAGTGAGTTCACCTGAGGTCACAACTAGGGTACTGTGGGAAGAGCCAGCTGTAATATGACCAACTGCGACTTCAGGATGTAGCAGAGCTGGGATCGTCGTGGGACATCCTGTGGATTACGTCGGACCTGCAGGGGTGTTTTGGAGGTTAATAAATTGGAGAAAAACAGTGTTGTTTTTTTTTAATAGAGGATTTTTTCTGTGTTTTGTGTGTATTTGTTTTTGCTTACAGGATTAGTAATTGGGCGGCTCTCATAGTCACCTCCACATTACTAATCCAGGGCATGTGTGATTGTTTGATAATTGACAGCTGTAATTACCTCATATCATCCCTGATTGCCACCACTCCAGGGCAATTAGGATGAGCAGGGTAAGGGTGGGTTCACACTTCGGTAAGGCCTGGTCTGGGGCTGTCAGGGGTGACAGCCCCGGACCGTATTTTGGCCCCATAGTATCCTATGGGGCCGGATGGAGCCGGATGGCGGCCAAACCCGAGCAGTAACACAGTAACACAAACTTCCCTGAGACGTCTGTGTTTGGGGTCCATGCATGCACACCAGGTGCCCGGTACAGGACCCAAACTTTATAGTTTGCCCATCACTACTGCCTTTATTTTGTATCGGAAATCAGTGCTACTACAATTTGAGGCTAAACATTTTTTACCAAGATGTTAACTACGTATATTAATGTTTGCGTCTGTGCTGTTTGAAATCCGAGGCTAATCTATGTTATACTATAGACAAAATCACTCAACTATAAATTTACAATAAAATCTAAGTTTAATTTGAAAGTTCCTCTGTGTTCCGATACCTGAAGCACTTTTTAGACTATATGTTGGAAACAGTGTTTACTTCAAGGCAGCAGTATCTTAACATATGCACAAGGGAAGATTCTGGGTTTAGAATGAGTTCTTCCCATACACAAATGAAAACAGCCAAGGGACATATGGGCAGAAAAAAACCAACATTTTGTAATACTCTGCTCTGATGCTTTCCTACGGCATTATGCCATATAAAGAAGACAGAATGATGGATGACCCTCAGGGGATCTCTCGGATTTATATTTTGGAATATACAGTATTCTCTGCTGTCTTTATTTTTATTGTTCTGTATTTTCTCTCAATATTTCAAGAACATGGGAACTGTTTGATTATACTGTACCAGATGGATGAAGTTACTTTATTGATTTGAAAGCCATCAAACTATCCAAGTGCGATAATGACAGCTATATATATTTAAAGGAAGAAATTAAACGACATATTAAATTAGATACATGATAACATGAAAAAGTTAATTCTGTATGTAACTAAACAAACTATTTTGATTTGATATAATTGATAAAAGTATATTATAAATTGCAGAGAATAGTTTGCTCATATTTTTAACTGTTTTTGCTGCTTTAAAGCATCCGAAATAAAATATATAGCAACTTTGCTATATACACCATAATCAAATAAAGAACGTTAATATCAAAGCTCAGTCACTTAATGTCCTCAGTTACTAGACTACACAGGTCTGTTTAATTATAGGCACACATCGAAACAGATTTATCATTCTCTTTGTGCTCTGGTTCTAATGGTGACCATTATGTTTGCCCTTATTTACTATATAATCTGCGTTTTTTTAGGTGAAAGGGGTGTCCACTAGTAGGACAAATTCTAATGATTCCACTTCTTTCCCCCAGTTAAAATAATAGACCCTTTACTCACCTCCCGCGCTGGCGCTGTTCCAGCACTGTAAAGCTCGGGTTTGTACCAAACACCTAATATCTATTCAAGAACCTGAACACTGACTTCCCTGAAAAGTCCATGTTAATGTTTGGTTTGGCCGACCAGATAAAGTGCTGCAAAAGGAAGCATAATGGGGATTAAAAACAGTTGCATCATACTTGTCAGTTTCCGAGCTGCAGTCACACTACTTCCGGGTCTTCTCATTAAGCCTCATGCATATTCCTCTGCTTCCCCCACCCACCCTTTGTGACAGAATCTGTGATTGGTTGCAGTCAAACTGTTCCCCCACCCTCTGTGCAGTTGTTTGAGATTGGTCCAACTTGAGTTTGCCAAAGAACACTACCAATGGAAAGAAACATATTGGTCTAAGTTGTTGTGGTCGGATGAATCCAAGTTTAATCCATTTAGTAATTATGACAAGCACTATGTATACTGCCCAACTGAAAAACCCACAGTGAAACATCCTGGAGCAATGTCATGGTTTGGGGCTTTTTTTCTGCATCTGCCATTGGCCCTCTGTATAGCATTGATGGAAATATGAATTCTACCATGCACAAGGATATACTGGAGAATGTAATGCTGTCATATGGTAAAGCCAAAGTAGGCAGGGTCTGGAAATTCCATCAAGACAGTGATCCTAAGCACACATATAATTTAATAAAAAAAATTGGTTAGCAAGGAAAAGTGTTCACCTTTTGCAATGGCCAAATCACTTACCTGATTTAAACCCTATAGAGCACCTTAGGGATGAGTTAGGGAGACGAGTTGGGGCCCGTACCCAGAGCAATAAAGATAAATTGTTTGCAGATTTGCAAATGGAATGAAGCAAGATTCCTTAAAGGGAACCTGTCAGCTCGATTTACCCCCTATCTTATCACTACCTGTCCCTGCACCTTGCTAGCTCATCCCTAATCATCCCTCTCTGAGCTAAAACTGCACTATAAAGCTTTTGAAAAATTATTTATTAACTAACATTTTTCTATGTTAATGAGGCCTCTAGGTTATGGCATGGACTGAGATGGGCGGCCTCTGGGTTTCCATTCCCCCCCCCCACGGGCTCTTATCACGCCCCGCTGGGCATGATCATTCCTTATCCATTGCGTCCCCTATTTTGAAATTCCTGCCTCCTCCTCATAGTATGATGTGGAGCCAGAACGTCAGTTCAGGTCCTGCACAGAGTGAGGGTGTAGGGTATGTGTGGTCCAGCTCTGGCACATGCACAGTGCACACAATGAAGCTGGGCCGTATGCCTGATAAGCTCCCACAAAGCACCGGACCGGAATTGATGTCCTGCTGACTTCGATTTAAAAATATCTCCTCGATCCATACATTACTTAACCAAGAAGCCCAGAGACTGCAGTTCAAAACTCTAATGTTGACATATAAAGCCATCCACAACCTGTTTCCTCCATATATCTGTGACGTGGTCTCCCTGTACTTATCTACATGCAACCTCCAATTCTCACAAGATCTCCTCTATTCTCCTCTTATCTGCTCTTCCCACAACCGCATGCAAGATTTCTCCCGTGCATCCCCCATACTCTGGAACTCTCTGTCTCAACACATCAATCTCTCACCAATTGTGAAAACCTTGAGAAGGAACCTGCAGATCCACCTCTTCTGACAAGTCTACAACCTGCTGTAACCTTCAGTCCACTGTATCGCTGCACGACCATCTCTACCCTCTCCTACCATATTCTCACCCATCTCTTGTAGACTGTAAGCCCTTGAGGCAGGGTCCTCGAACATTCAGGTTACTCTTATGAGAGATCTAATGGCAGCCTGTGCTCATGCAGAGCAAGTGCATGAGCACTGCAAACATAGTGTGATTACTGACACACCGAGGAGAGCTGATAGAAGGGTTTGTAATAGGACACAGTTAAACTTGGCTGCACTGCCCCTTCCTCCACACCGAATCATAGAGGCAGGTAGACCAGGAGATCAGAGTTGTATCATTACATCTCACACACTAACAAACTCGCTCTGAGCTATGGGGGAGAGGCGTGTTCTTCTCTCCTTTAAGTGATGCTGCCTGCTTATGATTGGTCAGCATCATACAGGGGGAAGAAGTGTGCACTCTGGACGAAAAGTCAAATAACATATATTTTGAGTTAATTTATTAGATTCACAACAGAGAGGTGAAAAAAAGTTATATTCTGTCCAGCAGCCACGATTACATTGACTGTCCAACTACATTTTAAACTTTGTATGAAAAAAATGATCATATTTCTGTGTATAGAATATATTTACATCCACTGTGCCCACAGGTAATACATTTTCTATGGATGACTGGAAGTCTTATTATATTCGCAGCAATGTTTAGCTCTCATTGGCTACTGAGCTGAAGCTAGTTTAGCAAGCAGAATGGATTTTGGACAGATAAAAGAGACTAATATCTGTGGAAGTGGATGCAGTCAACCTGCTCCAAAAAGATGGCTGATGGGATTATTTACAAAGCTCCGCTTTATTCTTCTATCAAGTACATTATGTATTAAGATGTTTGCAGCAAAAAATGCTCATTTGTATGCTCAGATATTTGGTTATATATTCAGTGGGTAGAAGTCTCTGTCCCAAAGAATAGATGTCTGTTTCCTATTAAATGAGAGAAAATTGATGAGTGGGAGGAAGAAACGGAAAGGTTGCACTGATATTGTTGCTTGCTATGTCGACAAGGTTATTGCTGTGTAGGAGGATAGGAGTTATACTGTGCAGGTGTAGGAGAGTAGCAAATTAGAAATGAGCAGGTGGGTAGCAGCTGTAAGCACCAGGAATGGAACAAGGTATTGTCAACCATAGATGGGTCAATCAGGATTATTATTTGTCTCTGGTTCTGGTAAGTTACGAGAAACTTTCACTCTCAAAAACATGTTTTTAGCTTTTTTGTTTCTTAAATTTAAAAATGTTCCTGCAAATTGTGGAAAATCATAGTGTATCTGAAAACTTAACTGCATGAGATAAAATAACAAATCTCATTGACTTTGTGGAAATTTTTTTTTATCGCTATCTTGATAAAGTACCGTAAATGCAGAGATATCTCATAGACACTGTCTGATATGGTGCTGGATGGAAACCTCAAATTTTCCAATAATATTCATATTAGAAATAATATGCTATAAAATTGCTATTGCACAAATTGTGTTAGTACAAAGAGAAGTGTACAAACTAAGTTTACACACCTAAGGGGATATATGTCCCTCGTAGACAAATAACAACCAAAGGTTGTTTAGTATGAATTTCCTAACTCAGCTGGACAGTTATTCTAAAGATTTCTACTGCATATGTGCAATCAGAATCAGGCTGCAGAGAAGCGATCTGACAGCCCAGAATAGTGATCTGCTATGTGATCACTGTGCCCGGGCTGTCAGATTGCTTCTCTACAGCCTGATCCCTCTGCAAGGAGATCAGGCTGCATAGAAGTGCTCTGACAGCCCGAGCACGGTGATATGCTATCTGATCACTGTGCCCAGGCTGTCAGATCGCTTCTCTGCAGCCTGATTTCCCTGGATAATAGTGCACCCGAGTATGGTGATCACATAGCAGATGACTGTGCCCAGGCTGTCAGATCGCTTCTTTGCAGCCTGATCCTCCTACAAGGAGATCAGGCTGCAGAGAAGTGATCTGACAGCCCGAAAATGGTGATCTGCTATGTGATCATTGTGCCTGGGCTGTCAGATTGCTTCTCTGCAGCCGGATCCCCCTGGAAAACAGTGCGCCAAAACAGTGGTTTATGGCTGGTTTCACACTTCAGTTTACCCCTGATGAAGGTTCATCAGGTTTTGTGTGCCAAAATACACAATCACATCCCCAATTATAAGAGGTGGTTCACACTTGACACTGCAGTTTTTTTCCTGATCAGGTTACATCAGGTTTGTGTGTCAAAACCAGGAGTGCCTCCAAAACCCAGAACAGGTGTCAATCTTTCAATTATACTTTTTCTCTGCAAATTTCACTCCTGGTTTTGGCACACAAACTGGATGGAGACTGATCAGGGAAAAACTGCAGTGTGAAACCAGCCTATGACCACATATGAGGTACCGGTGTACTCAGGAGAAATTGCACAATAAATTTTAGGATCCATTTTATCCTGTTGTCCATGTGAAAATGAAAGAATTGAGGCTAAAAGAACATTTTTGTTGGAAAAATTAAAATATCAATTGTTTCCTTCCACTTTACTCTACTTCTTGAATATAGTGTTGAGTAGCTTGAGGGGTGCAGTTTTTGGAATGGTGTCACTTTTGGGTGTTTTCTGTCATGTACACCCCTCAAAGGGACTTCAAATGTGATGTGGTCACTAAAAAAATGATTTTGTAAATTTTGCTGGAAAAATGAAAAATTGTTGATGAACTTTGAACCCTTATAACTTCCTAACAAAAAAAAATTTGTTTCCAAAATTGTGCTCATGTGAAGTAGACATGTGCGAAATGTTATTTATTAACTATGTTGTGGCACATAACGCTCCGGTTTAACAGAATAAAAATTAAAAATTTGAAAATTGCAAAATTTCCGATTTTTTGACAAATAAACACAAAAATTATCAAGCTAAATTTACCACTAACATGAAGCCAAATATGTCACAAAAAAAACTATCTCAGAATCGCTAGGATCCGTTGAAGCGTTTCAGATTTATTACCTCATAATGGGACACTGGTCAGAATTGCAAAAAGCGGTCTGTCCATTAGTGTTAAAATAGGCTGGGTCATGAAGGGGTTAAATAGCGGGGGGGGGTGTATAGCAGTCTGACTGCACCAATGACAGACGCCGGCACAGAGGGTAGGCAGGGGAAGTAGTGAATGCATTATGTTTAAACAATGAGCAAGTAAGCAGCAAGTAATGCCTGGCCATCTTATCTTCAGGCATGTATAATTATCCTGCTCTTAGCCCATTTCCTTTCTTTTGCAGCCCCTTACTAACCTCATTTTACAGTATTTAAGTTCGGGTCCCCATTGAATTATATGGGGTTTGGATCCAGGAAAAGTCCTGGTACCAGAGCCAAACTTTGGACTAAAGTCCAATCGAACACGGTGAACCCGAACACCCACGGGTGTGCTCATCCCTATACATGATGTCTCTAGTGCTAGAAGGAAAGGTTCAGTTTTCACATCATGATAAACCTGTATTGAACAAATCAATTGATGTTAGAAGACATAGCATAAATCAGGTATTCAAATTAGTCCTGATAAATTACGTTGTTAGAGGAATGAAAAGTATAGTATTATAGGGTGTTTAGAGATAATACATCATGTTGATGGGTTTTGCAATAGTAATCAATCAGACGATAGTTGTTCTTGTTTCAACAAAATACTGATATCAATTATGTGGATCCCTTAGTCTAAATAATGAAATTATAAAATGGCTGAAGTCATAGGCAGCTTTTTTATTTCTCTCTTCCCTCTCCTTACAAACAGGATGGTTTGTCCTACTGAACAGAAACAGTTCTATGAAAATGAGCTCCGTTCACATGAGAAGTAATAAACCTCTGGATTTGTTGTTCCAATACACACAAAGGAAAAAAATTGTGTAAAACAAAACATGTGATTGCAAGAATTTTCTGAGAGAAATACTTCATTTTCTGGAACAATTTCAAGGGTGCCAACACTTTTGGCCAGCTTTCAAGCTATGCTGTGCATAGGCAGAAAACTCCCTTTCAGTAACGGTCATTGATGTGGCGATAGTTTGAAATCTGCTCTTGAAAACAGCTTAGTAAGTTGTAAATGTGTGACTGGCCAAAGACCTCAGTGATGTACAGAGTGCTGCTTTTCTATCTTCACTGTTTCACTGGATTGGACAAAGCCATAAGGGTATGTGCTCACGGTCCGGAGGAGCAGCATATTGGACGCAGCTCCTTCGGACCTGAGTGAACCAGGCGTGTGGGCGCAGGAAGACCGCCGCCGCCCTGTACTCACTATGTTCGGTGGGTGCAGGGCAGCTTCTCCCTCTGTGCACCCGATTAGAGCCACTTCCGACTCCGCAGTATGAAATGAACATGCTGCGGATGAGCGGAATGCCGGCAACCCGCACCACAGCTAAAAGAATGCTGCAGTCGGGTTAAGCATAGTTGGCATTGGATTTCTTAAAATCCCATCCACTATGCTTATACTGTACTACGCAGCATTTTGGACGTAGCGGCAAGGCACTGCGTCCAAAACGCTGCGTATACTGACTGGGAGTATGCAGCCTTACACTGTGTTGGCAATTTATTCATACATTTATAGGAGGAACTACAGAGGAGCAGCACTATGCGAATTTCTACAATATTTCTGAATTCTTTTTCACAAAAATTCAATTTGCAGTGATTCAGTTTGCTGTGAATTGCAAAAATATTGCAAAACCTGCAACTGCCCTGAAAATGTATGATTCACTTTCCTAACCTGTATCCAACCCATTTCACGCTCTTGACACAAACAGGGCTATAGTAAAATCAAAGGAATTTCACATTGATACATATGGTAAACAGTAGTAGCCAATAGCTTAAGCTGGGGTCACATTTGTCAAGGCCATTGCGGTTGCCGCGTCCAGATCCGGAGGCGATAACCGCAATTGCCTTCACACACATTTTTTAGGACAAATGTGTTGTGGCAACGGCTGCCGCAGGGATGAACAAAGTGTTAAATGTGTATTAAAAAATTAATTATTAATATTAGCTGTGGGCAACATGTCTCTAGGGGGTGCCCATTCCCCATAGAGACATGAGATCCAATCCTGTGGGCATCTGAGGGGTTAATAAGTCCTTTACATTAAGCCGGCTATTGTCGGCTTTGTACAAATATATGACTGAAGCCACGGCTGCCCTGACAGTACAGGAGATACTGTACGTAATGTACGTATAGTATCAGCCGCTGTCCAGGGTCCTGTAGGCATTTACATTAGGTCTATGGGCAACGCACCTACATAGACCTAATGATAATGGTTACAGGGCCAAGGACAGTGGCTGATACTATACGTACATTACGTACAGTATCTCCTGTACTGTCAGGGGAGCCGTGGCTTCAGTCATACATTTGTACAAAGCCGACAATAGTCGGCTTACTGTAAAGGACTTACACCCCCCAGATGCCCACAGGAGTGGACAGCAGGGCTGCCACTAGGAATTTCGGGGCCCCTTACTGCCAAAATTGTGGGGCCCCGAGACTCCGCCCTGCCCCCACCCCAGCTCCGCGTCCACCCATGCTCCGCCTCCACCCAAACATACAATATATTTGTAGTGAAAAATTGGAACAGCCCCAAAAATTACCTCAATTTATGTGTAAAGCTTTCTCAACCAGCAATCCAGATGCTTCCTAACAAGAGAGTAAAAAAAGGAAAAACAGCACAAAAAAATAGAAAAAATTGGACTTTATTGCCCAATGCGTGACCATGCCATTGGGCAACAAAAGTCCAATTCTTCTATATTTTTGTGCTGTTTTTCCTTTTTTTTTTTACACTATCTCTCTCTATTATATATTACACACACACTTGAGACTGCTGTGGGCTGAATACACAATAGCTGTATACACAATGGAGAATACACAATATAGACAGCTGCTAGCTGAATACACAATAAAGATGGCTGCGGGCCGTATAGACAATGGAGATGGCTGCGGGCTATACACACAGTAGAGAATACATAATAGAGACTGCTGCTGCCCGTATACACAATGGAGATGGCAGTGGGACAAATGCACAATGGAGACAGCTGCGAGACAAATGGAGTATGGAATGATACCTTTAAGGTCCTATCGGCGGGCCTGACTCCATGCCTATACCCCCCTGCACACTGTTCCTCCTCTCTGTGCCTGTCTGCCCCTGTATGCTGAGCCTCAACTCTGCGCTTGTCCCCCTGTATGCTGTGCTGCCTCTCTGTGCCCGTAGTCCCCTCCCAGTAATCCCCTGTGCCTCCCTTTGTGCCGTAATCCTCCTGTGCTGCAATCCCCCTGTGCCCCCCCTCTGTGCCTGTAATCTGCCTGTGCCTCCCCTCTGTGCTGTAATCCCCTCTGTGCTGTAATCCCCCTGTGCCTCTCCTCTGTGTCCCTAATCCCCCTGTGCCAGCAATCCCCCTGAGCCTCCCCTTCTGTGCTTCTAATTCCCCTGTGCTGTAATCCCTGTGCCTCTCCTCTGTGCTTCTAATCCCCCTGTTCTTGCCTCCCTCTGTGCTTCTAATCCCGTGCCTCCTCTGCTAATCCCATTGAGCCTCCCCCTCTGTGCTTCTAATCTCCCTGTCCCTCCCCCTCTGTGCTTCTAATCCCCCTGAGCCTCCCCCTCTGTGCTTCTAATCCCCCTGTGCCTCCCATTCTGTGCTTCTAATCCCCCTGTGCCTCCCCCTCTGTGCTTCTAATCCCCCTATGCCTCCCATCTGTGGCTCATCTCTGTGCATGTTCCCGTGCAATCTGCCCCCTTCCCAACCTATGCATGGTGGCAGTGTCCAGCTGTAGTGAGCTCCTAGCAGCAAATCTCAAACTCCTGCATCGCGACCACCAAGTGTATACGCTATTACAGCGGACCGCGAAGCAGGAGTTCTGCTGCTAGTAGCTCACTACAGCTGGACACTGACACCGTGCATGCAGTACGGAGGTGATCCGGAGCCGGGCACTGCCTCCACTCCACAGACCGGGCACCGCCGGCACTGTACAGCTGCGGAAGAGGAAATCTAAGCTGTACAGCAGAGGCGGCGCCGACGAGGACCCTGGGGCAGGTACAGAGGGGTGAATGGTCCATGTCCGGAGTCAGGTACGGAGGGGAGAATGGGCCATGTCCGGGGTCAGGTACGGGGGGGAGAATGGGCGGCGGTGATTCTTTACAGGAGAGGGGGGAAGCCCATGCAATAAGACATGAGGGAGCTAGGCCCAGAGGAGGTCGGGGCCCGCTCCAAATCACCACACCCCCCTGCTGACACGGCCGGGCCCCCTTGCCCCTGATATAATGGACACACACCCTCCAATGATGGACGGGCCCCTTACGGTGTAAGACCTGTAAGGCCCTATCGGCGAGCCTGGTGGACAGCATGTCTCTAGGGGGGTGGGCACCCCTAGAGACATGTTGCCCACAGCTAATATTAATAATTAATGTTTTAATACACACTCAACACTTGGTTCATCCCTGCGGCAGCAGGGATGAACAAAGTATACGGTAACCGCATTGCTCAGGATTACACATCCTGAGCAATCCGGTTACCGCATTGCGGGGCACAGAACCGCTCTGAAAACTGCAGCCTGCATGATTTTTAGCGCAGGCTGCATATCCGGAGCTGGTAACTGGACTGCATGTAGTGCAATCCGGTTACCATAATGGGCTCCTATGGGGAGCAGTTCCTGCTCCGGTTTTGAGCTTTTTGAAAGCTCAAAACCGGATCAGGTTTCCAAAATAGAACCGCATATGTGACCCTAGCCTTATTTAAAACATAGAGAAACAGACTTCATGTTTTTTTTAATAAAAAAATACTCAACTTTCCATTGTAGTCATTTCTGATAAATCAAATCATTCTTTGCAGAACACTGAACTCACACTCATGGTGTCACTGTGAGAGGTAACATCATCCTGCTGTGAGTCAGTCCCTAGCACACATCCTAGAGGCAAACGAGACCAGATGGACTCTGTGTTTGGTAGAACTACTGCCAGGATGACTGGTGCCATAGGTGGTGCTACCCCTGCTGCTACCAGCAACATCATTTTTGGCCATGGTATGTTTTTTTTTCAGGCCTGTGAATATATAATACATTGGGTACAGTAGTTCAATGCAGAATGTGCTGAATGAATATTATTATTATGAATTATTTTATTTTCTATCTAAATAGCTTGATTATTGTATCATAATGATTAAAAAGCCTGCTGTTACCATTCCACTACAATAAATGTTTCACTTAAACATGAGCCATATATGAAGAAGTTGGAGTCAGGGAAATTCAGGAGTCAGAGTCGGTTGTTTGACTTACCGACTCCACAGCCCTGTTTTTTTTTATTCTTTTACACTATCCTGTCCATTGCTGTTGCCACTTTTTCTTTCAGCAAACCTTTTGTATAACACTATGTTTAACTTTTGACAATCTTTTCAGCCCCAATTATTCAACCTGTCCTAAAAAAGATATAATAAAAATGTTACATAGATAAGTACAGCGGCATGCAGACGTTTGGGCATCCCTGGTCAAAATTACTGTTATTGTGAACAGTTAAGAAAGTTGAAGATGAAATTATCTCTTGAAGGCATAAAGTTAAAGATGACACATTTTCTTTGCATTTTAGGCAAAAAGAAAAAAATTCATCTTTTACATTTAACAATTACAAAAAGGAAAATGGGCCAATGCCCCTTGCCCCAAAGCATGATTGATCCATCCCCATGCTTAATGGTTGGGGAGATGTTCTTTTCTTGAATTTCTGTGTCCTTTTTTTTCCACAAATACCTTTGATTATTATTGCAGCAAAAAAATTATATTTTAACCTCATCGATTCACAGGATTTGTTTGCAAAATGCATCAGGTTTGTTTAGATGTTCTTTTGCATACCACTGATGCTGAATTATATGTTGAGGATGCAGGACGAGTATTCTTCTTATGAATTTTCCATGAAGGTCATATTTGTGCAGGTGTCTTTTGGGGAATTTTCTTTTTTTATAGTTGAAAACAATAATTCCTCCCTTCACAAAAATGAATACACAAAAAATAGAAAAAGTCACTATAGTTACTTGGGACCAGCAAGCACACCATCTGTCAATGATTTCAGCCGTTATTTTCTTTTTTATTAAAATGATTATGCTGCCTTGCTGCTTCTTAGTGTATAAAAATGCATAACAAAAAATGTGTAATTGTAATTCAAGTGCAGTAGGACAATGTTAGCTACACCACATCAATGATCAATCACACCGAGTCTGACACTGCCTTTGCTAGCACCTTTCCTATATCTCCCTCTATCAGCTGAATGTCTGTATTATTAACAGACTACAAAACTCATCCTCTGCTGCAGTTGTTCAACACATTACTGTCTGGAGTATTTGTCCAATGCTTTAGGTCTTTCTCTTCCTATCTCTGTTGCTGAGCTGTAAGCTCTGATGTCTTCTCGCTATTCTATATCACACCAACATTTCTACTGCCTAAGGTTGGATAAAGGATGCCGTTTCTGCAACCGAAACGCGTAGCTGTGGGCCATTGCTGAGTACAAGCCACAATTTGTTGGTTTTAAGATGGATCTGCATTTATTTCTTTCAAGAATTTACAAATAAATATTTGAGATTTTCACTTCTTTAAATCTAAGATATTATACAGAGTATGGCAGTCCCTCCTGATTGTGCTATACCATGGTATGTATAAAAGACATGGGATTTTAGGGAAGCCTTTCGTTGTGTGAACCTTTTGGGGCTGAATCTATCTTCTGCAATGTGCAAGTTTTTTTTGGAGATAGAATCTCAAATTGATTGCATTTGGCAGTACCGTTAGATTTAAGGAAATTTAACTTAAATTTCATCATCTCTATTCACTACATACTGTCACAGAAAAACAACCACGGCACCAAACATGAGAAAACAGTGACAAGATTTACCTCATTTGCTGTTTCTAGCCCCCTCTTACTGCTCCATATTACACATGATTCCAATGAACACTTCTTACACAATTGTGAACTACAAAGAAGTTAAATAACGGCCCACATTGTATTTCCAATCTTCGCACTCCCAGTCTTAGGCAGCAGTCAATACAGTAAGCCAGCAGACAGTGACACATTAGTCGACTGTAGTATCTCTTTATTAAAGGCTATATTCGGGATTTAGAAAAAAAATGTACCCAAGCACTAACAGGCAGGTAGTTGCCACTTACCTGCCTATTATGCTCAGCGCCGTTCATCGCTAGCACACAGCGGTCACAGAGCACTCCTGCCAAGACAGCATGGCCATGGAAACAGAGCAGCAGCTTCTTTTCCGCTCTGCTCTGTGGAAGGAGCAGGGCAGCTGACCTCATGCTGATTGACAGCTGGCTCCTCGCTACCTGATCAGGGAGATGGCTATGAATCAGCATGACGTTGGCTATGATGCCCATCAACAGAGCAGAGAAGCCGCCCCTCTGTTGACTTGACGTCAGCGGAAGGTGCAAAATCGCTGACCAGAGTGGTCTAAGATTGTTCCATGTCGGCAGTGAATGGCGCCAAGCACAACAGGCAGGTAGGTGGCAGTACCTACCTGATAGTGCTTAGGCACATTTGTTTCTTTTTCAAAGTCCAGGATATCCCTTTAAAGTGCTATATTTATTATCGCTAACTTTAAAGGGATTTTTGTTTAGTTTTCCCAATTATAATATATTTGAGGATATTTATTTTTTATTTTGGTCCCCTTTTAATATGAAGTTTTCCATGAGTTGGAAAGTTGGGAAGTTGTCAGCAAGGCTACTTTCACATTAGTGTTTGTGAACGCAGTGTTTCATCGTTTGCGCATGCCATAACGCATGGTTAATTGTGTTAACGCAGCGATTATTATCTGCAAGCGTTGATAGAATTACTCTCCTCAGGAATATATTCCCGGCCATAGGAAGACATTATACAGCGGTTGGGAGGAGACAGAGAGAGACTTTGCACAATCCAGACTGGACAATGGGCTGGGAGGAGCTGTGCATGTCTTCTGAAAAAAAAAAAAGGAAAACACTGCGTTGGCTGCGGTGACCTGCAGGTGGCAGTGCGTCTCCATTCACTTGCATGCATTGTTTGTACGCTTCGGGATGCTTGCGAAACGAAGCAAACATCCTCAGACTCACAAAAAATGCAATATGTTGCATTCGGAGGGCACCGAGAATAAATGCATCCAAACGCAACGCATGCAAATGCAGCCAAATTTGGGTACCATGCGTCCCCATGTTAAACACAGGGACGTAGCCCACATGTGTTTGGCTGCGTTCGCATATGCTGCGTTGCGAATGCAAATGTGAAACCGGCCTAACAAACTTTAGCTGTAACTCTAGCATTTGAATTGCTATCACATGGCCATCTATAAACGTTCTAGGTAGAAATGCCATTTAATATGAACTATCAACTGAACTGCCTTCCTTGTTTTCATTCACTAACCAATTCCTGGTCTAAAACTATAATGGCTGAACATTTACCCTGCAGTGTTCCCCGGGGCTGATCATCACCTCCACAGAATCTTCTGTCAGCAGAGCCATGACAAGATCATTAATTGCAAATGATTCCATGACTGTAGAGATGAAAACAGATTGTTGCACTGTGTATGTGGAAGTGTGTTCACAGTGTTCAAATATATCAATACTGTTGAAAGTGAGATGTGAAAACCTCTATGCCTTGAAAGTGTAACATCTTGCTACATAATAATTTACAATTCAATATCCCTATCAAACCTTGTGGTGCAATGATCAGTTTTCTCATTACTAAAAGCTTAAAGGGAACCTGTCAGGTCATTTATCACACCTATCACAACCTGTCCCCGCAGCGTCCTACCACATCCTTAATCATCCCTGTCTGACTTATATGTGAAGTATAATGGTTGTAAAAAAGCTTTTTATAACTTACATTTTCCCCCCATTGTCTAGACGTGTTCTCTAAAGGTTCATGCCCCCCTCACTCCATAGTTATCTTGCTTCGGTTGGTGTGATAATTCAAAAGTGTAACCCAAGTGTGAAACCCATGGGCTCCTTCCTGGTATGATGCGCGGCCATGCTTTATTTACGGTCCTGTGCATTGTGGGGGAGTAATTGGATGTACTCGCCGGCTTTAGATCGTGTACTGCTCATACTCCGGAGCCAGCCAGTATAACCAATACACCCCGACACTGTACAGGTCCGGACATAACATGCGGCTGCACATCATATAAGGAAGGAGCAGCCCATGGATTTGAAATGTGGGACTGCGTTTCTGAATTAATTATCACGCCCACCAGGGTGTAATAACAATGGAGCGAGTGGGGACATGGAGCTTTAGAGAACGGCCACACGTCGAGATGATGGGGGGTAAACATAAGTGTGTTTCTCCGTAATTTTTCAGTTTTTGGGTCTAAGCAATTGTAAACTAGTGATGTATCACTGCCCATCCCAGATCATCTAGAATCTTTTTGACTTCTAGATCTCATGAATCCCCCACTACTAGCTCGTTGTCAATGCTTGTTCACTGTTATGCAATGATGTTCCATAACTACCGAATGCTTGTATACATTGCTGAGGTCAGTTGTTGACTACAGCGGACAAGGGTAGGGAACATCATGATTTCATCGAATTAAACAAAGATTCTGTTAAAGCACCAAACTGGAGGCACATAATGGCATGGGATTATCAGGTAAATATTTTATGGTATTTCCCGCCGTAGCCCAATTTATTTTAAGACTTTACAAAACCTTTAATCTTAAAGGGCGTTGTCCAGTTAAAATCCACAAGTCTGTCATTCTATGTGAGGGCACTGAGAGGATTCACTACTGTCAGAGCCGGGAATGGTGGTCACGTGACCGTAAGTATGTGCTATGCATACTCAGGTCCACATTCCAACTAGATGGATGACCCCTTGCTTAATGCAAGTGTATTGAGCGAGGTCAAACTTGTCTAGTCGGATTCTGGACGAGAATGTGCATATCACACACTTGTGGCCACGTGACCGCAATTCCCAGTTCTGACACTGCTGATTCCTCACAGCAGACAGTGTGCCCATTGTGAGGATTCACAAATCTGTAGTCACATATAAGGACTGCATGCAGCCTTGTGGATTTAGACATGACAACCCTTTAAGGTGGCTAAAACCATGACACTAATGATCCATTGATTTAGTGCCCATCCCTGATGATCCAACACCTCTTGTACAATCACAGAGTAAATGGTGCAGACAGATTGAATTGACTATATGCAACAATAAGGACTGTTGCTCCATCATTAACCTGGAAAAAAAGCTGCTATAACTGGAGGGGTTGCATTTCCAGGATTCTGGTTGCAAAGGCTTAGTGATGCCCCAGACTTGTTTGCTGACATGCATAAGATGCTGGATGTAATTTGGATGCAATACTATCTGTCTTTGAAACTATTAGTTATTTACTGGAATGTCTATCATCTGCATATCTCATCCTTTTGTTGCATTGTGTCCATTTATTACACCATCCAATAAATAATAAGTTTTCAGGACATTGGATATTATAATGATAGCTTTAATTTACAGTACTGTATATCCAGCAGTGTATTATCACTCATGACCAAGGCGTAAATCATTGTTTTAGACCAAATGCGTAAAAATGTATTTTTTGTCTGACAACTAGTAATAAGCTGCTGTCCACATTAATTTCCTGTAGAAGATATAAAATTTGTAGGAATATGAAACTTATACAACCGCAACTAGTTAGTTCGAGGACTAAATGACGGGGCTCCTATCAGAGTATTATGCAGTTGGAATTGTACTTTAAAGCCAGTTAAAGTTTGCAACGTTTTATCTGCAAAATATCTGCAGTTTGTCTAGATTTATGGGTAGAAATAAGAGGTTCCTGTTACCATGGCAACACAAGCATCCCCGTGTTACCGCACCACCTGTTCTGCTGCAGTCTGGAGACAGTTGCATGCTTTGTGCACCGTGGAAATGAATATTCCAGCCCTTACCCTGCTGCAGTGCACAATAACATGGACTGCTGGGATTGGCCATCAATTTCACAATTCTTTCAAAATCATTTTACAGTAGAATCATTTACAGAATTGTACTCAAGATATTGTTTATCACAAAAGAAATTAAATAGACGTCTTAAAAAGCCAATGGTGAAATGATTTGTTACCTCTTCTATACCCACCTGCCCATTACTTATACTCCGATCACTCTCATTTCTAGGATTGCATATGGAAAAACAAAAAAAAGAGCTAACAGCAAAAATTGGAATATGTGCAGAAGGAGCACAGCCTTTATGCTTTTTGATCAAACAGTATTAACCAAGTCAACCAAGTACCCTATTGTACTACTACTATTTACTTACCATATTTTTTTTACTATAAGACGCAGTCCTCTTCCAAAATTTGGGAACAAAGTGGTGGAGGGTGCATCTTCAAGTATGGGTACAGTCTGGATGCACTCGGTTTACTGTGAGGGAGTAGTGGGTGTGGTTGAGCGGGTCACAGGAGGCAAGAGCAGGGTCACCGCTGCAGGAAATTGACAGTTGGGGCGAAGACATGAGTCCACTATTAAAGAAAATGTATATATTCACTGCTTCCAGGGCCGGCTCCAGGTCACAGTGGGCCACTTTAACACACTCTATGATTCATGAATATAATATAGAAGCTGCAGGCTGTGTATATGTAATATAGAGGCTCCTGCGTGGGCTGTATACATAATATAGAGGCTGTTATGGGTTGTATATATATAATATGGAGGCTGCCGGGCTGTATATATAATATAGAGGCTGCGGGCTGTATATATTATTTGGAGGCTGTGCCGGACTGTATATATTATTTGGAAGCTGTGGCAGCCCAGCCGCCACCTCCCAATAATATATCAAGCCCAGAACTGCCTCCAAATAATATATATAGTCCAGCACAGCTTCCATATTATATATACAGCCCAGCAGAGCTTCCAAATAGTATATGTAACCCAGCACAGCTTCCATATTATATATACTGCACAACAGCAGTCTCCATATACCTCAGCACAGCCTCTGTATACCGCAAGCACAGCCGCTGTATACCGCAAGCACAGCCTCTGTATACTGCAAGCACAGCCTCTGTATAACCCAGCACAGCCGCTATATGCAGTCAGCACAGCCTCTATATACAGTCAGCACAGCCTCTATATACAGTCAGCACTGCCTCCATGGTACATATAATCCCCCATCCTGCTGCTCACAGTAAAAAAAAAACAACTGATCATACTCACCTTCCATCTGCTCCCCTGGGGCTGTGTTCTCCTCAGATGCTTCCCCACTACATCCTTATAGCTGCAGGCTCCCGGGACTGTGGAGTTTCCTCCTTCCTGCACCAGTGTGATGAGGTCGCAGGGTGATCGCTCATCACTCTGCTACACTAGGCAAAGGGGGAAGCTCCACTGCTCCCCGTAGCCTGCACATGGCTAATCTGCATTGCATGCAAATTAGCCATGTGCACTGGGAGCTCAGCAGAGCACTCAGCTCCTTGTGGAGTCTGCCTGATGTGTCCCTTTGTTAACAGGTCTGTCTGTCCCTAATGGACCCACAGCTGTTCTTGGCCCGACACTTGCCGGGTATGCGAGGTGCTGACGCCGACCCTGACTGCTTCCCATGCCCATAATCCCGCCCACCTCTCTGCATTAAAATCTGAACCAAGAGAATTTACAGGTGTTGGGTTTAGGGAACAGTGAATATTCATTTTAGATTAGACGGCAGCTGACTCAGCATGTAAATGGGAGTGCATGACATTGACACCGTGCACCCAGAAAGCAGACGTAAGGTGAGTAGAATAATTCATTTTTTATGTGTGTAAAAAAGTACATAATGGCAGGTATATAGTGGGGAAAATAAGTATTTGATACACTGACGATTTTGCAAGTTTTCCCACCTCCAAAGAATGGAGAGCTCCGTAATTGTTATTGTGGGTACACTTCACCTGTGAGAGATAGAATCTAAAAAAAAATCCAGAAAATCACATTGTATGATATTTACATAGTTAAATAAAGTATTTGATCACCTACCAACCAGCAAGTATTCTGACACTCACAGACCTTCATAGACCTGGTTTTCGTTAAGGAACCCTCCTACTCTGCACTCATTACCTGTATTAAGTGCACCTGTTTGAATTCATTATCTGAATAAAACACACCTGTCCACACACTTAATCAATCACACTCCATCCGACACCACCACGGCCAGAACTAAAAAGCTGTCTAAGGACACCAGGGACAAAATTATAGACCTTTACAAACTTTGATGTGCTACCAGACAATATGCAAGCAGCTTGGTGAGAAGCAACTGTTGACGCAATTATAAGAAAATGGAAGAAACACCAGATGACTGTGAATCTTCTTCAGTCTGAAGCTCCATGCAAGATCTCACATCATGGGGTAACGATGATTTTGAGAAAGGTCAGGAATGAACTCACAACTACATGGAAGGACCTGGTCAATGACCTGTGGAAAGCTGGGTCCACAGTCTCAAAATTACAGTTAGTAACACACTATCCTGTCATAGACTAAATCCTACAGGGCATGGAAGGGTCCCCGCTGACGCCAGCACATGTCCAGGCCTTTTTGAAGTTTGCTGATGACCATCTGGATAATTCAGGTGAGGCATGGGAGTAGGTCATGTGGTCAGATGAGACCAAAATATATTTTTGTGGCATCAACTCTCATCAGCGTGTTTGGAGGAAGAAGTAGGATTAGTACAACCCCAAGAACACCGTCCCAACCATGAAGCATGGTGGTGGAAGCATAATACTTTGAGGGTTCCTTCCTACAATGGGACACAGGACAACTGTGACTCGCCCCGGGCGGAGACCATGAGCTACTTGGAACCGTGCCCTCTTGTTGTCATCGGGGGCTGCGGGATGTCACGGTGGTGTGACCCGGTCCGTGATCCCCTCGTCGGGCGATCAGTTAAAAAGGAAAATTTACAAATGGATGAAAATAAAATAAAAGCAAAAATAAAAGTTTGCTCTGTAGTGTCGCCACCCGTGGGGCACGGCAGGGATAGCCGCTGCTGCAGTCGGGACCTCTGGAGATGATGGGAGTAGCAGCGAGGATTGTTAAGCTCTCCACTGGAAGTGCGGGTCCCCAGGACAACTGTACAGCCTGTGGATGTAATGAATTGGTTGGGGGTGCAGGACTCAGTGTATGAAATAACCAACATACACAGGGGAAACAGTCTCCTTTACTTCTTACTGAAGTACGTAGCAGGTTCATCCAGGGCAAAATTCACAAGTGGTGTTAAGGGTAAGGACCCTGGAAGCAGATTCAGGTTTTTCTACACCTGGCAAGTTCTGAGACCTCCCTACTGCGCTACTCTCTGTGGGGCCTGGCTGCTTGAAACTATGCTGTGACCCTCTCCTCTCTTGTGCTGTCTTGGCCGTGTGACCGGCGGCTTAAGCCCTTTTTGTGTTACTCTCCTTTTACTGTGTCTCCCTGAGCTCTTTGATGTGGCTGTATCTCCTGGCCTTTTGGTGGGCGAATCTGAAAGATGTGGAGAAGTTCTGTATGGAAAAGTGGTTGAAAATCCCTGCTGCAGTGTGTGCAAAACTTGGTCAAGAACTATTGGGAACATCTGACCTCTGTAATTGCAAACAAAGGCTTTTGTACTATATATTAAGTTCTCATTTCCTATTGTATCAAATACTTATTTCATGCAATAAATTACAAATTAATTATGTAGAAATCATACAATGTGATTTTCTGTGTTTTTTCCTTAGATTCTGTCTCTCACAGTTGAGTGAGAGTACAGTGCTGTGCAAATTAATTGTGACAAAGCAAAAAAACACATATTTTTAAATATTTAATAATAAAATGTTATAATGCACTGTTACATACTAATTTTAGTAAGAAATATGTCCTCCTTTTTCTTCCACATTTCCCTTTTTGTTTTGGGGAAAACGATCCAGTTTCATTGTGTGTGTGAATTATTATTGAAACGGTAGATTTTCCAATACCAACGGTGTAATCGATTTCTCTTACAGTCAGACTTGTATGTTCATTAAGAGTAATAATTCTAGACCTCTTCTGTGGAGTAACATCCATTTTTACAGACACAAATCACACTGAGAGAAAAAGTACACTAAACCACTCCTCACAGAAAAAAGCTCTCAACTGAAGCTGAGGGGGCAGCTAGCTGTTATTTTCTGACTAAAACCAGTCAAACCACATTTTGTTACTCAAGGTTGTACACTCACACCTGTTCAAAGCAGTTACAACTGGTTAGAATCACTGACTGGTAACCAACTTACGATTTTAAAAATTGATTTATCCCAATTAATTTGCACAGCACTGTACCTACAATAAAAATTACAGACCTCTCCATTCTTTGTAGGTGGGAAAACTTGCAAAATCGGCAGTGTATCAAATACTTATTTTCCCCACTGTATATACCAGGATGGTTCCATGATGAGGGACATATATACAAGGATGAAGGACAAATATACCAGAATGGGCCCTCGAAGAAAGATATATGCCAGTATGGGGAACATATATCAGGGTGGGCCCATAATGAGAAGCATATATACCAGGATGGAGACATATGTACCAGAATAGAACCAAGATGGGGATAGTCATTTATACCAGATTGAGGGCCATATATACCAGGAAGGGCCACATATATCAGGATGGGGTATATATATACCAGGATGGGGGAAATATATACCAGGATCGGGGACCATATACACCCGGATGGGCTACATATTTACCAGGATGGGCTACACATATACCAGGATGGGGGGCATATATACCAAGGTGGAGGACATATACACCAGGATGAGGGACATATATACAGTGGGTATGGAAAGTGTTCAGACTCCTTTAAATTTTTCACTTTTTGTTTCATTGCAGCCATTTGGTGAATTCAAAAAAGTTAATTTTTTTTTTCTCATTACACTCTGCACCCCATCTTGATTGAAAAAAACAAAAATGTAGACATTTTTGCTAATTTATTATTAAAGAAAAACTGAAATATCACATGAGACAAAAAGTAGAATCAGCACAAAAAATTGTAAAAAAAAACGGGTGCAATACTTCCTGTAGCAGGGCTCAACTGCAGCAAGACAAAGAATCCAAAAAGACAGGCAGCACTCCAAATTACAGTTGTGAAAAAGCAGCTTTACTCAAGCCATGTGGTACAACGTTTCAACCTTGCGGTTTTCATCAGGATGCCTGATGCCTGTGATTTGGAGTGCTGCCTGTCTTTTTGGATTCTTTGAAATATCACATGGTCATAAATTTCAGACCCTTTGCTCAGTATTGAGTAGAAGCACCTTTTGAGCTAGCACAGCCATGAGTCTTCTTGGGAATGATGCAACAAGTTTTTCACACCAGGATTTGGGGATTCTCTGTCATTCTTCTTCTCCAGTACCGTCAGGTGGGATGGTAAATGTTGGTAGACAGCCATTTCAGGTCTCTCCAGAGATGGTCAATTGGGTTTAGGTCAGGGCTCTGGCTGGGCCAGTCAAGAATGGTCACAGAATTGTCCTGATGCCACTCCTTTGTTATTTTAGCTGTGTGCTTAGGGTCATTGACTTATTGGAAGGTGAACCTTCGGCGAAGTCTGAGGTCCAGAGCACTCTGAAAGAGGTTTTCATCCAGGAGATCTCTGTACTTGGTCGCATTCATGTTTCCTTCAATTGCTACCAGTCATCCTGTCCCTGCAGCTGAAAATAAACCCCATAGCATGATGCTACCACCATCATGTTTTACTGTTGGGATTGTAATGGGCAGGTGATGAGCAGTGCCTGATTTTCTCCACAAATACCGCTTAGAATTATCAACAAAAAGTTCTATCTTCATCTCATCAGACCAGAGAATCTTATTTCTCATAGTCTGGGAGTCCTTCATGTGTTTTTTTGCAAACTCTATGCAGGCTTTCATATGTCTTGCACTGAGGAGGTGGCTACCATCGGGTCACTCTACCATAAAGGCCAGACCGGTGGAGGGCTGCAGTGATAGTTGACTTTGTGGAACTTTCTCCCATCTCCCTACTGCTTCTCTGGAGCTCAGCCACAATGATCTTGGGATTCTTCTTTACCTCTCTCACCAAGGCTCTTTTCCCACGAAAACTCAGTTTGGCTGGACAGCCAAATACAGGAAGACTTCTGGTGGTCCCAAACTTCTTCCATTTAAGGATTATGGAGGCCAATGTGCTCTTAGGAACCTTGAGAACTGCAGAAATTCTTTTGTAACCTTAGCTAGATCTGTGCCTTGCCACAATTTTGTGTCTGAACTCCTTGGGCAGTAACTTTGACCTCATGATTCTCATTTGGTCTGACATGCACTGTGAGCTGTGCGGTCTTATATAGACAGGTGTGCGCCTTTCCAAATCAAGTCCTATCAGTTTAATTAAACATAGCTTGACTCCAATGAAGGGGTAGAACCACCTCATGGAGGATTTCAAAATAATGGAAAAACAAACAAATAGTGAAAAATTTAAAGTGGTCTGAATACATTCCATACCCACTGTAAGTCCCCCCCCAAAGGGAGTGAAGGGGCAGAAGTGCAAGGGAACAAATAGTCAAAGCAGAAAAGGAAACAAATATAATGGTACCTTTACACGCCGCTACAGAAGGTTAGAAACAACCGGGTGTCGGAGACAAATGTATCTTGCACCGTCAAAACAACCCGAGGTAGCGGCGTCTAAATCAGGTTGTTGCCACCCGTCACTGTCGACACCAGTTTTAGAGCAGTGCTCTAAAACAGGTTGGTTTCAACCCGATGGTAGCGGCGTCTAAATGAGGTACAGGAAGGTTTTTTTCGTCACCTAGTTAACTCCCTGGGGCGTGACACAGCCTCCGGGATACCGCCCCCCTTCAGCGATCATTGGTGGAAGCTCCAGCGTTACGGTTGGTTGTCCATGCATAGGGCGGCATATTTAAGGAGCTGACCAGTCACACTACACAATTGCAATAGCATCATATATTAGCCAGCCTTCCTGCGCTGGCTGGCCAATCAGATGCTATTGCATTGTCCAATCACCGTACGAGAGTCTCGTAATACACAATTCTGGCACGCCTATGTGTTGTCCCTGCTGCCCCAGGTCCTCCCATATTACCTTCTGTAGCAGCGTGTAAATGAGGGAAGGTGCTCTACAGAAGGTAACCTGCGGCACCCGGCGGTGCCTCCAGAGATAGATTAAACCTTCTGTAGAGCACTTTGTAGCGGCGTGTAAAGGCGGTATCAGGTACCGTTTGCAACCGTTGGAACGTGCTCATGCACGTGAGACACCCGATTGTTTCTAACCTTCTGTAGCGGCGTGTAAAGGTACCATAAAAGGTCTCCAAATCTTCTCCACTAGGAAAATTTGCAGATACAATTGGAAATGAATACAGCAGCTCAGGGGCGGACCTACCGTGGTGCAGCTGGTTCAGCTGCACCAGGGCCCCAACCGGCTAGGGGGCCCCTCAAGCCAGGCACGGAGAACAAGCCGACATGCTGCCGTCCATGCCTCTTCTAGCTGCCGGCCACGCCCCCTCACAGCAGCTCAGGAGGGAGGACAGAGCCCCAATCACAGTGCAGAGAGTGAGTCATGTGACCTCTCCTGTACTGTGTAGAGGGGAGGACCTCACGCCACCAATCCTGGCTCTGCGCGGGCCTCTGAAATTTTCTCCAGATGGATGATGGCTGCCATGTTCAACATCATCATCATCAGACGAGGGGACACAGCGGGCTCTGCACAAGGACCCAGGTACAAGGAAAGGGACCAAAGACAAGGCACAGGCTGAGGACAGACACGGGGGGCAATGGGGGGCTGCTCTGTACACTACTTTTACAGGAACTGTGATGATGTCACATTGAGGGGAAGAGTCAGTGGTCACATGATCAGCTCCTCAGTGTATGCAGGACTCTGCTGTGCTGGTTGTCATGGTGCTGGATGAGGTGAAGTTTATGTCAGGAGGGATTTACAGTGTGGATGTAGCAGAGCCGTGGGTGTACGGAGCGGAGCCGCGTGTGTACGGAGCGGAGCCAAGTGCGTGCGAGGTGTATGGAGAAGAGCCGAGTGCGTATGAGGTGTACGGAGCGGAGTCGAGCGCGTACGAGGTGTACAGAGCGGAGCCGAGTGTGTACGAGGTGTACGGAGGGGAGCGAGTGTGTACGAGGTGTATGGAGCGGAGCCGAGTGCGTACGAGGTGTACAGAGGGGAGCGAGTGTGTGTGGGGCATGTAGAATGGAGCCGCTTGTGTACGAGGTGTACTAGGTGTACGGAGCAGAGCCGAGTGTGTACGATGTGTACGGAGCGAAGTCGAGCATGTACAAAGTGTACACAGGGGAGCGAGTGTGCACGAGGTGTACGAAGGGGAGCCGAGTGTACGAGGTGTGCAGAGCAGAGCTGCGTGTGTGTGGGGCGTGTTTATGGGACATGAGAAGAGGGGCATGTGCAGCAGAGCTGCATGTATGCAGGGCGTGTAGAGAAGAGCCGCGTGTGTACAAGGTGTACGGAGCGGAGCCACATGTGTGCAGAGCCGCGTGAGGGCCACATGTGCGGGACATATGGAGTAGAGCCGCGTGTGTACACGGCATGTGGCGCAGAGCCGCGTGTGGAGCCACGTGTGCATGAGGTGGATGGAGTGGAGCCGCGTATGCTAGGGCGTCCTGTAGTGGAGCCGCATGTGTACGGAGCGGAGGCGTGTGCGCAGGGCATGTGGAGCGGAGCCACGTGTCTACAGGGCATGTGGAGTGGAGCCACGTGCGTACAAGGTGTGCGTGCCAGTGGTAGCCCCCCGCGAATGCTGATCCCGTTCCTATAGTCCCGGCTGCCTCTGCCGGCAGCATTATTCACCCAAGTCCTGGCTGAGCTGTCTGCTTTTTGCAGCTCAGCATGGCAGGGCACGATGATGTCATCACTGAGTGCCACTGTGCTGATACGTGCAGAGCAGATGCTGAGGAGACCGGAGCAGCAAGGAGAGAGGTGAGTATTTACTTTTTTTTTTTAAATCAGTGAGTACAGTGATGGGAGACTATGTAATCTGCAATATAATATAGGAGGAGTATGGGGTGCAATATACTATATGGAGGACTATGCTGGTGTATTATAATATATGGAGGGTCGTGGAATGCATTATAATATATGGAGGACTATGGATGATGTATTAAAATATATATAGCCAATTATATTATATGGAAGCCATTTTAATATATCTGGAGGGCTCTGTGGGGGCATGATAATACTTGGAGGGTGTGGAGGAGCCTTTATACTTTATGCAGGGCTCTTTGAGGGCTGTGTTGGGGCCATTATACAGTCTGAAGAGGTTTAGGGGCCATTTTACTGTATGTAGGTCCATTATATTGTGTGGAGGGCTGTGTGGGGGTCACAGTTGGAGATCATACTGTGTCAGTGTAGTTGAGGGGGTACAGTAGGGTCATCATACTGTGTGTGGAGGAATTCATTGTGGGGGATCATACAGTGGGGAACGTCTGTTGGCATAATACTTTATGGGGGCAATGGGAAAGAAGAATCTAGGGGCTGCAATAGGAGAAGAATTCTTTTGTGAGGGCAGCAAAGTTGTGAGATATGTATGTATCTATGTGACCCAGCCAAATATTCTTTTTTGGGGGGGCCCAATTAGAACTTCTGTTATGGGGCCCCATCATTTTTCTGTATGCCCCTGGTGCAGGATGAAATGTCCCTCTGCTGCAGGACTGATTGGTCATATCTTACACAGCAGATCCAGTGCCAATTGTCGGTACATACAGGCATCCAGCCATGTTTCTCCCGAGTGGCGGGTAGTTAGTGGTGCTCGTCCACCTTCCCACTCCCACATCCTTTGCTCAACCTAATTGGAAGGCCCCTGCTATTAGCTCCGGACAGCCCAGTGGAGGACGGGAGTAATAATAAAATTCTGCATCTGGAACTACGGCTAAGAGTACTGTCAGCCAGAGTGGTCCTTAACCCCTCCAGCATATAATAAAAGTAAATACACTCCAATTCAAAATACTGTCAAGTTGGCTCGACAGAGGATTGATTAAGCATTGACACCTCCTGACTCCAGATCCCACAGAGGTAACATCAGGACCTGACACTCATGAAACCCATGCTGTAATGTCTGTATAGCAATAAATTAAGCTGCCGGCACTTTCTAAACTGAAGAGCTGACAACTTAATCAGTTTCTGTATTATGGAGTCATGTCCTCTGTCTGTGCATTCCTCCCAATTACTCTTAAGGTACCGTCACACGCGGCAACATTGCTAGGCAATTTCACTGGCAATTTGCTGATTGCAGTGAAATCATGGACACATTGTTATATTTTGTTGCTGTGTACAAATGGAGCAATGTGTCCATGATTTCACTGCAACCAGCAAATTGCCAGTGAAATTGCATGCAATGTTGCTGTGTGTGACGGTACCTTTTTAATTCTGTTTATCAGGTTTTTTTTCCTGCCCATATATTAGAGGTCAGTTTTGCATGACGAAAGTCATTCACTAGGATAGTCCCCTATTGAGAACTACACCATTACATAATAATAATAATAATAATAATAATAATAATAATAATAAAGCTTTATTTATATAGCGCCAACATATTCCGCAGCGCTTTACAATGTAGGGTTAGAGTACAGAAAATATACAGTAAGTAATTACAGTACAGAACAAACAAAGTACAATAATTGGATACAAAACAATAGGCATAGAATCAATGTAAAAAAAACAACAAAAAAACATGACATGACAATCTTGCTGAAATAAATCTGCCCATTTTTATCTGCTAAGGTACAAAATTTTGTACCGTGTTGGCCAATAGATAGAAAAATATTACAATCTGAGAGTCCTCAGTGGTTGACACATTTTAATGGCTAAGTGATACACTTATCATCTGGCTTAATGATACACTTCTGGAGAAACACATTTACAAATATATAAATGCAGGGAGGGATGATACAATACAAAATACAGGTGACGTGAAGAATGTAGTGGTCAGTTGGGAGGGGAATGAGCAGATGGAAAAGTAAAATCATAAATAAGAGGAACAGACAGTTTTATAGTCCTTTGATTAATGGTTGGTCCAAGAACAGGAATGGGGAGGTGAGAAATGGTTGTGATAACATTTCACGTAAGAAGTGTCAAAGTTTATTGCCCTCTAACTGGGGTCTTTTCAAAGATGTGATGTCTCCAAATGCCCTTTTAATTGATGTAAAAAGACATGAATCAATGTGAGACATTCAACCTTGCTTTGAATGTGTCAAAGGTCATTATCAATTTGTATTCCCAAATTTTTCTCTCTCTCTGAGATTTGAAGTTACTTTTTAAAATGAGCAGACTCATGTCTGTTATACTGTGGTCAGAGGTACAAAAATGCTTGGCTACAGGTATATCCATACGTCTTTCTTGTATTGTGTGGCGATGAGAATTCATTCTTGTTCTGAATTTTTGTTCGGTTCCCCCTACATACATACCACCTGTTGGACATTTGGTACAGATAATTAAATACTCTTTTGTCATTGGGGGAAGGATAGTACGGCACTACCCCTAGGATTACAGCAGCATTTAACATAGGTATATTCCTATATCGAAGTATTAGCTCCAGTACCCTAACATAAATATCAATAATTAAATACACCACATTGCTTGTGGTGTAACTGAAGTTACCTGGGATCTTGTAGTCCTGATCTGTGCTGGGAATCTTTATCTTCTCCCTGGTCATTATAAATGGACAGGTTTTGCACTTTCTCTGGTTGCAGGGAAAGGTTCCTGTTGCTGTTGGAGAGGACAGAGAGCTTCTGACAATGATGTTTTTTAGATTCGGAGGTTGTCTAAAACACAAGAGTGGGGGATCCGGAAATATTGATTTTAGACGGGCATCTTTTTGTAGGAGTGGTTGCAGTTTCCGTGCGGCTCCTCTTAGCACCTCCAGACTTGGATTGTAGGTGACTACGAGAGGAACTCTGTTGTTTTCTTCTCTAGTTTTGTAATGTAGGAGATGATTCCTTGATATTCTGGTGGCTCTTGTAATCTGGTTCTCGATTGTTCTTGGATGGTAGCCCTGGTTCAAAAAGGTCTTTCTGAGGCCGTCAAGGTGATTGTCTCTATCTGTAGGGTTGGAACATATCCGGTTGTATCTGATGGCCTGGCTGTACACAATAGAGTTTTTTATGTGCTTTGGATGAAAACTGTCCCATTGGAGATATGTTGGGTGGTCAATTGGCTTCCGGTACAAGGATGTCTCTATTTCATTGTTCCATAGCTTGATGATGATGTCCAGAAAGCTGATTTCAGTGCAGAAGTAGTTGAGTGTTAAGTTGATGGTGGGATGAAACTGATTAAAGTGTTCATGGAACGTCTTCAGCTGTTGCTCAGACTCCGTCCAGATGATTAAAAATGTCATCGATATAACGGTAATAAGGCCAGAGGCCTGATAGGACAAGAGGATAAAAAGTCACCTTCAAGCTTGGCCATGAAAAGATTTGCATATTGTGGTGCCATTTTGCATCCCATTGCTGTGCAAGTCTCTTGTAAATATATGTAGTCATCAATCCCTGCGTTTTCCAGGAAGGTTTTGCAGGCATGTAATCCATCCTTGTGTGGGATGTTACTGTACAGAGATTCCACATCCATGGTGACAAGGATGGTTCCTTCTGGTAGAGGACCTATTGCTGATAGTTATTCAATAGGACAGTTGTGTCCTTGGTGCTGGGTGTTTCTTTTACCAGGGTTTGAGACCACCCTCTACCCATCCAGAAATTTGTTCGGTGAGGGTGCCCACACATGAAATGATGGGTCTTCCTGGATTTCCAGATTTGTGGAAGCATGTAAAATGTGCCTGTTCTTGGACTTACTGGTATCAGGCCATCAGCTCTTAAGGATATGTCAGGTAGAAATAGAACTACAGACATAACACACACACAGCAGCATCCAGCAAAGGCAACGCAATCTAAGTGCGTGACAGTTTGAGAGGCTTATTTTTTGTGCCCTAAGCTGACATTTTTACGTATACCACCTAAGGAAATATAAGATATTTTAACTGCCTTCTATTGCATTTTATTGGTGTTGTAATTTTTTTCTTGACATGCTGTTTACCGATCAGAATAATTTATTTTATATTTTGATAGATGGCACATTTCGGATTTTAGCAATACCAAATGTGTATTTTTTATTGTTTACTTTTTAAAAGGGTAAAAGTTTATTTTTTATATAGTTTTTAAAACTATTTTTGACTTTTTACAATATTTAATAGTCCCCTTTGGAGATTTGAAGCTGTGATCATCCAATCGCCTGTGCTATACAGCAAAAAAGTGATCTCTTATGAATGCCGATCAGGAGTCCTGTGTTCACTGGAGGGAGGATCATGATGACAGGCATGGGGGGTCTTCAGCAGCACCCTGGCTGTCATGACAACCCATCGGCGCCCTGTAATCATGTGAAAGACATGCCAATGGGTTGGAACTTCCTGTCCATGCTTGTTAAATGCCGCTGTCAGTGACTAGCAGTGGTATTTAACTGGTTACCAGTGATGGATTTTTGTCCCTCCATGTGACTGTTAGAGGTATTTGAAAGCTGTTTAAATCAGCCATCAACAGCGGGAAAATATTTGACATCGGTCGTGAAAGAACTAAGTTCACTAGTGTAATTAGTTGATAAAATCTCACAAAACATAAAAGTTAAAATCAAAACTTTTCCCATACAGACGTGGCCAAAAGTGTTGGCAACCTTGACATTGTCCCAGAAAAGGAAGGTATTCTCCCAGAAAATCATTGCATTTGACATGTTTTGTCATACACGTTTATTTCTTTTGTGTTTATTGGAACAACCCAAAAAAAAAACAGAGGAAAAAAGACAAATTAGACATATTTTCACACAAAACTCCAAAAATGGTTTGGACTAAATTGTTTCCAACCTTGTAGGTAAACAACTTGGTTTCAAGCATGTGATGCTCATTCAAACTCACCTGTGTCAAGTAACAGGTGTGGGCAATATGAAAATTACACCTTAGGCTCCATTCACACTGTTTGTTTTTGGCCTGTTTTTGCTTGTCAGTTTTTCTAGCCAAAACCAAGAGTGGAACAATCGGAAGAAAAGTATAATAGGAGCCTTAAACTAGATAAAAAGGGGAAACCTCAATTAAAACTTTGCATTCTTTATCTGTGTGTACCACACTAAACTTGCAGAAAGAAAAAGGGGCAGAGCTCTGTCTAAGGCTGCCTTCACATTTGCGGACTTCTCTGCAGCGTTCTGCGGAGGAGATCCGCAATGTGACCGCAGCACCGCAAGCCCCTATCTTTATAATGGGAGTGCACGGTGCTGCGCTTGACTGCGCAAGACCGTGCGCACCCATTCACTGCCATATGCCTGCATACAAATCACACAGTCTCGTTCGCACCAGAAATAGAACATGTCGCGTTTTATAGTGCGGACGAGACTGGGTGATCTGTGCGCAGGCATCCGCCTGCATACAGATCACATATGGCAGTGAATGGGTGCGCACGGTCATGCGCGGTCAAGCGCAGCACCGTGCGCTCCCATTATAAAGATAGGGGCTTGCGGTGCTGCGGTCACATTGCGGATCCCCTCCGCAGAACGCTGCGGAGGGGTCCGCAAATGTTAAGGCAGCCTGAGGATTTGAGAACTAAACTTTTTAAAAAAATATCTACAAATTTAAGGTTACAAGTTTATCTCCAGAGATCTTAATGTTCCTTTGACCACTGTGTGCAACATAATCTAGAAGTATACAATCCATGGCAGTGTAGGTAATCTCCCTGGGCTTGGACGACAGAGTAAATTTATGAAAGGTTCCAATGCAGGATAGTCCTGTTGATGTATCAGCAGTCCTAATCAAGTTCCCAAAAAATTCAAACTGTTCTACAGGTTCAGGGTGCATCAGCCATAGTGTGAATTATCCTTCGGCATTTGAATAAAATGAAACGCTATGGCAAAATCGAAAATCCTTCTGGGAAAGCATCTTGTGAACAGAAGGACCATGATAGAGCTTTTTGGTAAAGCACGATTCTATTTATTGAAAACAGAATGAGGTGTACAAAGAAAAAAACACAGTACTCAAGCTGTACCGCAGGCTTATGGAGCAAATTATCTGTTGACATTTGAACAAAGTATAGCTCTATGGCAGGAGACCCAGGAGGACCTCATTGCCGACACAGAGACATGAAAAGCTAGAATGCAGTTTGCCAAAATGTATGTGAGTAGGACAAAATCCTTCTAGTAAAGTGTCTTGTGATGAGACTAAGATGACACCAGATGAGACTAAGATAGAGCCTATCGATAAAGCACATCATTTTACTGAAATTGGAATGAAGCCTACAAAGAAAAGAACACACTACCTACAGTCAAATATGGTGGAGATTCAAAGATCTTTTAGAGTTGTTTTTCTGCTTCTGGTACTGAGTGCCTTCACTGTGTGCACGCCAGCTCCTATCTTTATAATGGGAGCGCACGGTGCTGCGCTTGACTGCGCATGACCGTGCGCACCCATTCACTCCCATATATAAATTTGACAGGTCCCAAGTTGAATCTCTGCACAAATATAACCAAGAACACAAGTAACACAGGCATTTTTTCACAATTTTCAAACTAACATTTATTTCACAATTGCACATCAAAATTTTGAATTTGATTTTTCCCAAACAAAATATAAAAAAATATAGTCTTGTGACATATCAAATGAAAGCTGTTACCGTTCTGAGTAAAATGATGCCTCTCCTGCTTCATTATCTTATTTCTAGCCCGAGATAAAAAAAATGTAAAGCCATACCAGGCCAAAATTCGCACTTTTTTAAAACGTTAAATATCTGTAAAAAATTAACTGATTAAGAAAAAAATTAAAAACTTTTAATTTGCAATTAACTAAAGTAGAACTTCAAATAGAAAAAAAAAATTAAAAAATCTAAAGACGTCAGGTAAAAAAAAATATTCATATTTAGATCACTTGATATGGAATAACCCATTGACGCTATTAATAGTAAAATATTTTAAAATATGATCCCATCGCGATCCCAACTTGAAATTTGGTACAGATGTGGCTAAGAGCACAGCAGACACATGGGCAGTTTTTGAAATATTTATATGATGCCGATTTTTCGTAAATGCATTTTAAAATGTTGCGTTTGTGATCGCATGGGTAAAATATTAACAAAGATCCTCTTGTGACATATCTGATGAAAGCCTGTACAGTTCTGAGTAGAATGGTGTTTATTTTGTCTCTCTATCTTATTTCTAGCCTGAGTTATGAGGAGAAATGTAAAGGCAGGCAACAGCGAAATTCGCACTTTTTTCGAACTTTAAAAATCATTTAAAAAAAAAAATTTTTTTTTAATTTTTCTCTTCACATTTTCCATTGTCTGACATGCTATTATCAAATAACAAAATCTCAAAATAATTAAAAATATAGAGGTAATAATCATTGGTTCACTTGACATGGAATGGCCCCATATAAGAATGGTGCTTTATTTCTTCTACGCGTTTTGGGGCTGTCCCAGCCACTTCCTCAGGAATACCACCATAAACAATGCATTTAGCATTGTACATTTAGCATTATACTCAGCTACGCGGATAGTTGTACACCCTGGTCCTTTGGATTTATGCTCATGTTGTTCCTGATGGAACGGTGGATCCTGCAACAGCTGTTTTGAGCGTTTAAACTGGTTGTGGGGCACACAACCGCATAAGGTGAGCAGTACCTCAATTTTGAACTATCTGGTATCTAAGAGATAAGACCGTATTGGGCCCTTGTCTACCCTTTAATAGGTTTTGTTTGGTGGACGCAGTGTTCAAGTTTGGTAATAGGGTAAGCTTTTGCTGTGTGTGGGTTCTGGGGGAAGGCATAGAGGTGTGCATAAGTTTGTGAACTATTGTGCTGTCCCAGCGACAGGCCTTTTCATGCATCCAGTAATTTACACTAGAGTAGTTAGTGTGCTCCTGTACTAGATAAGGTGTATCACAGGTAAATTTCCTTCGTATTTTCAGTAACATCTTTGGTCTGTACATACTCTTGAATACTGTATCAATACTCTTGAATAATGACAGCTCTCTCCGCCGCAGCTGTGAGAACTGTGACTTCAGTCAGGTGACGTCGTCGTTCTCACAGCCGTGGCCATCAGAGCAGCTATTGTGTGCTGGACCTCGCGCTGAGCGGTCATTTTAATGTCACCGATCAGCACGAGGTCTTGATGTAGCAGAGCCGGGGGCTTAGTGGGACCTCATGTTGTGGACTACTTTCAGAGGTGCGTGGGTATATTTGGAGTTAATAAATGGGTAAAAGAGGGTGTCTGTGTTTTTTTATTTCAAATAGAAGATTTTTCTCTGTCTCTGTTTTTTTAACTATTTACTTACAAGATCGGTAATGTGGGGTCTCATAGAGAACTGAACATCACCAATCCAGGGCTTTATGTTAGCTGTCAATTCACAGCTATCATCAACCCCTTATATTACTGACTGCCACCGCACCAGCGCAATTGGGAGCCAGATAAAGCACCAGATTTGGCCCATCAAATGGATGTGCCAAATCTGGGGCAACTGTGCGCTGCTGTTCTTAGCCAAGGGAGGCCCATTAACTATGGGCTTCCGTAGGGTGAAAATGCCAACCCCCAGCCATGTGCTTTATCTTGGCTGAGTTTCAAAATTGGATGGGACCTCATGCTGTTTTTAAAATTATTTATTTAACAATTTTTTTTTTTAAACATCGAGTAGGGTCCCCCATATTTTGATACCCCACCAACATAATGCAAAAGGCTGGGGCCTGCAGCTTGCAGCCGTGTGCTTTATCTGTGCTGGGGATCACAAATACGGGAACTCTATGGCATTTCTTTATTATTTATTTTTCATTACTATGACTGCAGCTTGCTTACCATACACTAATGTGTATGGCAACTAATCACAGACTCAGGCACAGAGGGCATGTGACTGAAACCAATCACAGATGCTGTCAAAGAGGGTGGATGGGGCGATGCAATTAATATATATGAGACTTAATAAGCGGACCCGGAAACAAGTGTCAGAGCGTCATGGAAGTCCCATAAGTATGATTTAACTGGTTAATCACCATTTCTTTTCTTTTTGCAGGCCCCTAGCCGAACCCGAACAGTAACACGGACTTCTCTGGGACTTCCGTGTTCGGGGTCTGTGCATGAACACTAGGTGTTTGGTACGGACCCCAAGCTTTACATTACAGGTTTGCCCATCACTACAAATAAAGTTTTCTGAAGCATCAGTTGATATCATCTCTGTCAACAGAAATGGACAGCTGGTAAATTACCCAAGGACTGGACAAGATCGGTGTTTATTCCTACTCCGTAGAGATGCTACCAACTGTGGAAACTATTGTACTATTGCATTCATACCTCATCCTCATGCCTGAAAACTCCTGCTGACAATCCTACAAAGATAGTTGCAGCCTTACTTTGACAAAGTGCTGCCAGAGGAACAAACAGGTTTCAGAAAAGTCGGAGGAACAATAGATGTAATTGCTGACATTAGATGGACAATGAAAAAGCAAAATAATACAACAAAGAGATCTATTTTTGCTTCATGAACTACAGCAAAGCTTTCGACTATCTTGATTGCCAGAAACTTTGGAATACCATGAAATATATGGGTGTGTTGAACTATCTGATCTGCCTCATTAGAGACCTTTATATCAACCAAAAAGCTATAGTCTTAATGGGAATAGAGGGACATTTCTCTGGCAATGAAGACATGGCTTCTACATAGTTTGTTTTTTCTGTGCTAACATATGGATGCAAAACCTGGATGATAACGAAACATTGCAAGAATTGACGCCTTCGAAATGTGTTGCTGTAAAAGGGTGTTATCAATATCATGGATGGCAAGAAGAACAAACAAATCCATTTTGGAAAAAAACAAGCCAGTCATATCACTCGAAGCAAGGGTCCCCAAGCTACGACTTGCCTAATTTGATCACATCATACAAAGAGAAAAATCACTGCAGAAGGAAATCATGGTCAGAAGATTAGAAGGAAAAAGCGCAGAGCAAGATCAGAGAACTGATAGCATGATGCAAACAAAATAATGGCAGAGAAGACCTTGATGTACCTATCTAGACTCGTAAAAGATCGATCTTACAGAGCGTTCATCCATCAGGTCACCATCGCTTGAGCCAATGCCCATTTTAAAAAAATAGTATAACACACTAGAAACTGCCATACTTTGGGTTCTAAAATGTATGGTAGCTTATGCATAGTATAGATTTTGTTTTCTGCAGCATAGACAGCCCCAAAGAAGCAGAGTTTATTAAGAGGCATGTTCTTAATTAATTTGGTGCTCCTTAGAACATCAGGCTACACGTTCAAGACTGGCATATGAAACACCTCTTTTGATGAATTTCCTCTTTATAGTTTATCCTGGAAAAATCATTTCAAATAATATTATATGACAAGTAAATAAATCCTGACAATGTAGTACAATGAGTAGTGCAGGAGGGCATGAACTAATGAACACGTGAATTCTACTATTGCTAAACATGTAGAAACATATGCATAGCAATAGAGCTAAGCCTGCATCCTATCTCTTCCCTAGTTTATTTGAGGTCTTGTTCGGCCCATAGAGAAGAGTTGGTAGGGTAAGGGTATGTGCACACTGGTGGGCGGGTTTGTGTTGGCGGCGGCTGGGCGGACCCGCCAGGAAGCTCTGGAGCCGTCCACCGGCATCCTGGCGGGTATGTGCCGCGGGTGTGCGGCAGGCTACAGGCGGGTGCACAGCGGGTTAGCGCCGGCGGTGTTGCGGCGGCTGGAAGCAGTACATGATTCTGCTTGCAGCCGCTGCATAACCGGCCGGTTTATAGAACATGCTCATTCGTTGTTAACCCGCTGGGAACCCAGCGGCTTAGCAACAGATGATCATGTGGAAACTGCCGGTGTGTGCACAGCGGCTGTCGGTTTCCATAGGTTTTAATGTTAACCCAAAATCCGCTTTTGGATTAACATAAATTTACATAAAACTCATGGAAACCGACCGGCGGTTTCCGCTGCTAAACCTGCAGTAAAACTACCAGTGTGCACATACCCTTAGGGTCCATTCAGTGAATTACACCTTCTTGCTGGTGGATGGCTTATACACTTTTTGAAAACATTTTTTTACCCTTGTAGCAATAAGTGGAGTTCTTGTATTCATTAATTCCGGATTGCTGAAATATAGGGTTTATACATATGTTTGGATATGAGCTGTGGCTTACGTGCCCCTGCACATTAATGTAATGTTTTTGGGGTACTGTCTTTGTCTCTTTTTCCTGTATTATAGAACATTAATTGTCTGTGGTCTGCAGTTTATAGAACCCAATCCACTGGGACTTGTAAAATTGTAATGGAGGGCTGCGGTCATCTCTTTTTTTTTCTATTCATTTTTTACATGTCAGAGATTTTTGACAACCAAAACTCTGTAAAATTAGTCAGTATGAATGAGACCTAAAAGTGTTACATGGTAAAATGTTTGTATCTTTAGCACTTCAGCAGCGCTTCCATTTACATACAGATGTAAAATGTAATTAGGAGATAAGAATACGTATCTGCTTTGCACATTCATCAAAATGAATCAAGTACTTTAATGTTTAGTCAAGCTACTGTGTCATTTCATGCCAGTGGTAGATGGCGGTAGAGCTCCTTTATTGCAAGCATTAACTCATGATGCTCCTCATCTAGAACCATATACCAGCAATGACTCATCATGGGAGAGAAGGAGCAAAATGCAGAAAAACTATAGTGTAGAATATAACAAAGATATGCACCTAAATGATCAATCTATAATGGTGATCAATACTTTCCAAAAAGGGAATTAGGCAATAAATAGTTATGATGCTACTACAGGTCTGTCCACATAGAGGAGCAGAAACATTTGCACTACTGTGGTCTGGCATCCACTTTGGACTAGGGTAGTGCAAACTTCATCTTATTGGTACTCGAATGTTGACATCCAGGAGGCCTTTTATGATTACTAGGCCCTTGCAACATCATGACACTGCATAAGGAGTAGTCACTAGGCCTCATACAATGAAAAGCATTTTGTCACTACTTCATGGCTTAGAAATCCGAAGAAGCACCCAGGAATCTGCATTCCAATGATGGCCAATGAAATGTGCATTGACCTGGTCCAGCTGCCATGAAGTATGTGAATGGTGGGCCAGGTTAGTGTGAATCGTTTTGCTCATCTACAGTCTACAACATTTGAAGTCCAAGTACAAAATTTGGTGCCTTCAGAAGTTGCATACTTTTGCTTCTGATTTCTGAAATTACTGAAAAAATATGTATGGTTTTTGTTGTAATTTCAAAGAGCGGGGTAAGTGAGCCGAGCTGGAAGAAAGCTGTAAAACATTTGTCAATATGCTACCCATAAAGTATGCATGGTACAGGAAAATAGATTGGGAGTCACACAATAAAATATGTTGGCCCCAGGGACGTAACTACAATGGGTGCAGAGGTTGCAATTGCATCGGGGTCCTGGAGCCTTTGGCCTATAGTAAAAAATGTTTGCTATTAAAGTGAACCTGTCACTCCCCTAGGGCTTTTTATGGTTAATCTCTTTTTATTAATTATAGAGAAAAGGGTAAACAGTACGTCATACAAATAAGTATAAATATACCGTATATACTCGTGTATAAGCCGAACCGTGTATAAGCCGACCCCCCTACTTTTGCCCCCAAGACCTGGGAAAATCTATTGACTCATGTATAAGCCGAGCGTGGACCCCAGCACAGGTATACAGCCCCCAGCAGTGTGGTATACAGGCCCGCCCAGTGGTAGTATACAGCAGCCTCCCAGTGGCATATACAGGCCCCAGCAGTATATACAGCAACCCCAGTGGTATACAGCAGCCTCCCAGTGGTATATACAGACCCCACCAGTATATACAGCAGCCCCAGTGGTATATACAGACCCCACCAGTATATACAGCAGCCCCAGTGGTATATACAGACCCCCCAGTATATACAGCAGCCCCAGTGGTATATACAGACCCCACCAGTATATACAGCAGCCCCAGTGGTATATACAGACACTACCAGTATATACAGCAGCCCCAGTGGTATATACAGACCCCACCAATATATACAGCAGCCCCAGTGGTATATACAGACCCCACCAGTATATACAGCAGCTCCAGTGGTATACAGGCCCCAGCAGTATATACAGCAGCCCTGGGGGTATACAGCAGCCCCCAGGTTATACAGCAGCCCCCAGGGGTTATACAGCAGCCCCCAGGGTATACAAGCAGCCCCCAGGGGGTATACAGCAGCCCCCAAGGGGTAAACAGTGGCCCCCAGGGGGTATACAGCGGCCCCCAGGGGTAAACAGTGGCCCCCAGGGGTATACAGCCACCCCAGGGGTACACAGCAGCCCCCAGGGGTATACAGCGGCCTCCAGGGGTATACCGCGGCCCCCAGGGGTATACAGCACGCCCCAGGGGTACACAGCAGCCCCCAGGGGTATACAGCGGCCCCCAGGGGGTATACAGCGGCCCCCAGGGGTATACAGCCACCCCCAGGGTACACAGCAGCCCCCAGGGGTATACAGCGGCCCCCAGGGGTTATACAGCGGCTCCCAGGGGTATACAGCAGCCCCCAGGGGTATACAGCGGCCCCCAGGGGCTATACAGCGGCCCCGGCCCCCAGGGGCTATACAACAGCCCCCAAATGCTGGCACTCGCCCCCTCGCTGCATCCGGATCTCCGGCCGTCGCACGATGACGTCATATGCCTGCGACGGCCGGGGATCCCGGATGTAGCAGGACGGGAGCATGAAGAACGGAGCACCGAGGAGCGGCGCTGAGCAGAAGACCGGGATGGTAAGATAAGCAGCGGGAGGGGCCCTTACAAGGGGGGCGAGTGCCTGCATTTGGGGGCATATATGCACTGCTTCCCCCTGCCGCTGATTGACAGGGGGAAGCAGTGCATATATAATGAGTGGCCCCACGTGACGGGGCTGCTCATACAGCAGCCTCCCCCGCCTCCTCCAGCCTCCACAGCCCCCACCACCGTACTGACTCATGTATAAGCTGAGGGGGAGACTTTTCAGCCCAAATTTTGGGCTGAAAAACTCGGCTTATACACGAGTATATACGGTAAATCAAAACATCAAATGAGGAATACACCGTTGAGTCAGCAAAACAAAATGTCATTCAATACACGATCACGGAGAGAGATACCCTCCTTAGGTGTAAGGTGATCTGTATCTTAATCAAAAACCGTAAATAGGGGAACGTGAGACCCCTATCCTAATCTAGGGACCTCTGAACCCCCTAGGGCTTTTTAAACTAAATGTGCCACCTTCAGCAGCATTCTGTGAAGTTGGCTATAATCCCCCTACCCCTCTGTTCACCTAAATAATCACTTTTTAAAGATTCCCGCCGTGTATGTAAATTGATACTTACAGGTTCGGTGGGTCTTCACTCCATCCCTGGACCTTACCGCCTTGTTGGTCTTCCTCCGCCCTTCATTCTTCTGGGCGCTGTCTCTTCTCTCATCTCTCATCCCCATTTTCGACGTATGTGCAGAACTCTCTCTGGCCTGTGCTGGCACCATGTGCTCTACCCTACTGCAGTCAGTGTGCCTAACTGCACTACGTGTGCAGATCCTACCCTGTTTTGTGTTCTGCTATATGCACACAGCAGGGTGGAAATCTCGCGCCTGTGGCTGTAAGCGGGGATGTTACCCAAGGACACGATTGCTATAGTAACCGTACCGCTGCCCTTGGGTGACCTCCCCGCCATCCCTGCGGCTCAGTCTTCAGAGTCCATGGGGAGAGGATGCTTTATCCCCGCAGTCTCTGATATAACAGAGCTGCGTGTATCAAGCAAGAGAGAAGATGAGGATCATGGAGGGGTATGTGGGTGGGGAGGGGTTAATAAAGATGGGATCACTAAGTGTCTCTGTGTTTTTATTTCTAATAAAATAATGTGTCTCTGTGTTGCGTCTTTTTTACTATTTATTTGTGGTTCTTAATGGCTGGGTCTAAGTTGGCTTGATATTAAGAATTTCAGGTCTTAATAACAGCTGACAATACAAAGCTGGTATTAACTCCTTATTACCCAGCGTGCCACTCCCTCTAGAGCCACTGGAAGACCTGGGTAAAGCGCCTGGAAATTGTGTCATTTACAGGGGCAGCTGTAGGCTGCTACTCTTTAGTGAGAGGGCCTTAAAACAATGGGCCCTCACGCTGCTGAGAATACTAGCCCTCAGCTGCGTAGTTTTACCTTGGCAGGCAATTAAAAATAGGGCGGAGACCTACACATTTTTTTTGCCAGCCAATGTAAAATTAAGCAGCTCGCAGCTGTCTGCTTTCACTGGCCTAGACTAAAAATACTGTGAAGCTCTATGCATTTTTTAAATTAATTTAATTAACACACTATGATGGCAGATTGGTTGCCATACACATCTGTGTATGGCAACCCACCGCAGACACCAGTATAGATTGTGGGAGCACAATCTGACTGTCTGTGAGAACTTCTGTGATTGACTGTTTCACTCAGACTGTGAGTACACAGTGGCCAGAAGATTATGGGGGAAAATAGGGGGTGCATTATACTATATGGAGGGTTATGACGCTGCATATATAAGGCTGTATTATGCTATATGGAGGGCTGTGAGGCTGTATTATGCCATATGAAGGACTGTGAGGCTGCATTATGTTATATGGAGGGCTATGAGTTTGTATTATGTTATATGGAGGACTATTAGGCAGTTTTATCCCATATGGAGGGCTATTAGGCTGTATTATGCTATATGGAGGGGCTATGAGGTTGTATTATGCTATATGGAGGGTTGTTAGGCTGTATGTATTATGCTATATGGAAGGCTATAAGGCTGTATTATGCTATATGGAAGGCTCTGAGACTGCATCTTGCTATACGGAGGGATATGAGGCTGTATTGGGCTATATGGAGGACAATGAGGTTGCATTATACTATATGGAGGGCTATGAGGCTGTATTATACTCTATGGAAGAATATGATCTTGTATTATGCTGTATAGAGAGCTATTAGGATGCATTATACTATATAGACTCTATTTAGTATAATGTCTGCGACCCTGGTGGTGGTGGCATTTTCGGTGATAAAATGGTTAATGCCAGCTTTGTGTTGGCAGCTGGCACTAAGAATGAGATTCTTAGTGTCAGGCCAATGTTAGACCCGCCCACTATAAAGGCTTTAGCTGTGTAAGAAAGGAAGAAGAGGGTCCAGCTTCTGTAACTTTGTCCTTTGTCAAGCCCAGGCTTGACAAAGGACAAAGTTTTTGTCTGCAACACATTGCCTGGGCGGCATGGGCATCCATCAATGCCATATAGTTGCTTGTCTGCCCTGTCCTGTATACAGTGTTGGCCAAAAGTATTGACATCCCTGCAATTCTGTCAGATAATACTCAGCTTCTTCCTGAAAATGATTGCAATCACAAATTCTTTGGTATTATTATCTTCATTTAATTTGTCTTCAATGAAAAAAAAAACACAAAAAGAACCAATTTGGATATAGTTCCACACCAAACATAAAAAAGGGGGTGGACAAAATTATTGGCACTGTTAGAAAAATCATGTGATGCTTCTCTAATTTCTGTATTTAACAGCACCTGTAACTTACCTGTGGCACCTAACAGGGGTTGGCAATAACTAAATCACACTTACAGCCAGTTGACATGGATTAAAGTTGACTCAACCTCTGTCCTGTGTCCTTGTGTGTACCACATTGAGCATGGAGAAAAGAAAGAAGACCAAAGAACTGTCTGAGGACTTGAGAAACCAAATTGTGAGGAAGCATGAGCAATCTCAAGGGTCCATCTCCAAAGAAATGAATGTTTCTGTGTCTACCGTGCGCAGTGTCATCAAGAAGTTTAAAGCCCATGGCACTGTGGCTAATCTCCCTATATGTGGACGGAAAAGAAAAATTGACAAGAGATTTCAACGCAAGATTGTGCGGATGGTGGATAAAGAACCTTGACTAACATCCAAACAAGTTCAAGCTGCCCTGCAGTCCGAGGGTACAACAGTGTCAACCCGTACTATCCGTCGGCGTCTGAATGAAAAGGGACTGTATGGTAGGAGTCCCAGGAAGACCCCACTTCTTACCCTGAGACATAAAAAAGCCAGGCTGGAGTTTGCCAAAACTTACCTGAGAAAGCCTAAAACGTTTTGGAAGAATGTTCTCTCTTTTTGGGCAAAGGCATCAACATAGAGTTTACAGGAGAAAAAAAGAGGCATTCAAAGAAAAGAACACGGTCCCTACAGTCAAACATGGCGGAGGTTCCCTGATGTTTTGGGGTTGCTTTGCTGCCTCTGGCACTGGACTGCTTGACCGTGTGCATGGCATTATGAAGTCTGAAGACTACCAACAAATTTTGCAGCATAATGTAGGCCCAGTGTGAGAAAGCTGGGTCTCCCTTAGAGGTCATGGGTCTTCCAGCAGGACAATGACCCAAAACACACTTCAAAAAGCACTAGAAAATGGTTTGAGAGAAAGCACTGGAGACTTCTAAGGTAGCCAGCAATGAGTCCAGATCTGAATCCCATAGAACACCTGTGGAGAGATCTAAAAATGGCAGTTTGGAGAAGGCACCCTTCAAATATCAGGGACCTGGAGCAGTTTGCCAAAGAAGAATGGTCTAAAATTCCAGCAGAGCATTGTAAGAAACTCATTGATGGTTACCGGAAGCGGTTGATCGCAGTTATTTTGGCTAAAGGTTGTGCAACCAAGTATTAGACTGAGGGTGCCAATACTTTTGTCTGGCCCATTTCGGAGTTTTGTGTGAAATGATCAATGTTTTGCTTTTTGCTTCATTCTCTTTTCTGTTTTTTCATTGAAGACAAATTAAATTAATAATAATACCAAAGAATTTGTGATTGAAATCATTTTCAGGAAGAAACTGAGTATTATCTGACAGAATTGCAGGGGTGTCAATACTTTGGCCAACACTGTATTTGAATCTTGACCATATTAAAATAAAATTGCACTGAAGCATTTACAGAAGCTGGACTCTCTTCTTCCTTTCCTATTAACCCTGGGCGGTGTCAGGACGCCAGGTCCATGCACGCTGAAATCTGCTGGGTGAGCTGCTTCTATCTTCCTTAATTTGTTTACCTGTGTAGGACTGATATGTATTCTGACTGGGCATGTCATGGTTTAACTTGTGTATAAACTACAGACATATCCCATCTGGAATAATGCTGATAATTACATATGGGTTTAGTGAGCCTTGATGGTGTCACAAGGCTGCCTTCTATTTTGCTGACCTTCCGATTCTCCATTGTAAGGAACTTATATAAGGTACTAGATGTGGGCCTGATGCTGAAACATCGGGAGGGCGGTGGCATCAAGATGGGGGTGGGCTATGTGGCACTGGGCATGGCAGCTGTCTCCCTCTATGCGCTCTCCCCCCCGTATGCAGTCTTTCTCCCATGTGCTGTTTTCTCCCCTCCGTGTTTTCTCCTTTAAGCTGTCTTCCCCATGTGCACTCTACTCTTCCCTGTATGCACTCACCCCTCCCCCTGTGTACTCTCTCTGCCATCCTGTGTGCGCTCTTTGCCCCCCTGACACTCACCGCCCCAGTGCTTTGTCTATCCCCCCTTGTTCTCTCTCCATCCTGTAGTATCCAAAAATGGCGGCGTGTGTAAGTGCGCATGAGCACGCCAGATCACACCGCTGCCATCATTGTATACCCAGGAGTCCAAAGATTGCACGTGCGCTGGGTATACACGTGCATTTACTCAGGCTGTGATGCAGCGGTGGCTGCTGGCAGCGGTTTTGGGTGACAGCAGTTGTGGCACCGCTGGTGGTACTATGCAATGCGCCAGTACTGCCAGTGGGTGCAATATTTGCACTCCCAGCACTCTCTGCCCCGTGTGCTTTCTCTGCTCCCCTTATGTACTGTCTCTGCCCCCCTGGGCATTCTTTCTTCCCGCCTGGGTGCTCCCTCTGCCCCCCGTGTGCTCTCTCTTCCCCCTTGTGTCCTCTCTCTGCCTCCCTGTGTGCTTTCTGTGCCCCCCTGTGTGCTTTCTGTGCTCCCTGTGCACTCTCTCTGTCCCCCTGTGAGCTCTCTGTGCCCCCTGCGTATCCTCTGTGAGCTCTCTGTGCCCTTCCGTGCTCTCTCTTTGTGTACTCTCTGTGCCCCATGTGCTCTCTCTCTGTGCAATCTCTGTGCCCCCATATGCTCTCTGTGCCTCCCTGTGCACCTTCTGTGCACTCTCTGTGCCCCTGTGTGTTTTGTGCCCTCCTGTGGATCCTCTGTGTGCTTTCTGTGCCCTCGTGTCCTCTTTCTGTGCCCCCCTGTGTGCGATTTATGACACCTGTGTGCTCTCTGTGCCCCCCTGTGTGCTTCCTGCTCCCCTTTGCGCTCCCTGTGCCCCTCTGTGCCCTCTGTGCCCCCTGCATGCTCTCTGTGCCCTCCTGTGCATCTTCTGTGTGCCCTTGTGCCCTCTTTCTGTGCCCTCTGTGTGCTCTTTGTACCCCCCAATGTGCTATTTGTGCCCCTGTGTAATCTCTGTGCTCCCCTGTGTGCTTCCTATGCCCCTGTGCCCCCCTGTGCACTCTCTGTACCCCCTGTGTGCCCTCTGTCTGCCTCACTGTGTGCTCTCTGTGCACTCTCTCTGCACACCTGTGTGCTGTCTCTATCCACCTGTGCGCTGTCTCTGCCCCTTGTGCACTCTCAACTGTGCTTTGTCCCTCTGTGCTATCTCTTTGCTCCGCCCCTTTATGTCACATTCTAATCTTCACAGTTCTTTCACTCCAAGTAATTTAATCACTGCTGAGCTCCATCCCCTACTGTACTGATCACTTGGCGATGACATCATCACAGGCCCTTCACCTTGTCTACTGCTGCATGCACAGGGCTACCAGGTGGTGCAGCAGCAGCGAGAATGGTGGCAGAGGCGATGGAGATAGAGGGGGCAGCGGCAGAGGTGGCAGTGGAGGACCCGGAGGACACTTGGGTGTGCCAATATGGCGGCCACTTTGTTTTTTTTCTCTTTCAGGTGTCAGTCATGTGGACAAATCAGGTGGCGAATAAAGGGAACATCTAGACACGTCTCTTACGGCAATTATGTAAGTAGATACGTCTATGATATTTCAACATTTATTGTTCTTCTGTTCTTTTATATACCTTTTTGTGTGGTTGACCAATATAACCTTTTTAATGCTTATCAAATAAATTCAATGTTTTTTAGGATTTTTCTGCCATTTTTTTTTATTTTATCGATTTACTAATAAAGATTCAAGTTGATTTGCTCCAATGAACATCACTTCTTCTCTGAACATTTCCCAAGTGTAGTAGCACTTGTTTTTCTACTGGGTGCACTTGGCTTCTCTTCCTCCTCATTACACAATTTATTGTGCTCTTTCTAGTTGGAATCTACACAATCAAGAGTTTTACATAGCAGAACTAAATGATATTGTTCCCTTCGATATTGCTGAAATTGGGACTATATCCCAGAAGTGGAAGATCTACTATTCGTTTCGACACAAGATCTAGAGGGCTTATGGAGGTAAATGCGCTTGTTTATATAAGTCCTAATGTTGTACTTCTAATTAGTACAATTTTCTTTCTTTCAATACTTGTCCACTTATCAAACTCTCCTACTGTCCGTCCTTCCTACACATTGCTTCAGTGACTCCTTATGTTATACTAGCTCAGGTTCATAAGATAAGCTTTTACAAAGACTAGCAGTTCTATAACGAGACGCTTACCAAGGTTATCTAACGTATTAAAGCATATTGCTGACTTCAATGAAAATGAACTTAATGGAGACTTATGCATTTCTACTCTTATTTGCTTTGTCGTCACATCATTTCACTATAGTATATTGAGCTCCGTAGCCTCAAAGAAAATTGACAGAGAACTAATGTTCAGTCAAGGTAATGAAAAACCTACAAGTGATAACGAAAAATATATTTATTTTTCTATTTTCTTTTATTTTTTTGAGTGAAGTTGCTGATAATCTGCAAACTGTTCATTATCATGTGCAGTGCCTTGAAAACTCACAAACTTAAAGGGAACCTGTCACCTCGCTCTACCCCTCCAACCTATCACTAGCTGTCCCTGCACCTTCCTAGCTGATCCCTAACCATCCCTGTCTCACCTAAATGGGCCCTATAAAGATTAAGAAAAAGAGTTATATAGGTTATATACTTACGTGTAGTTTGGATCCAGTCTGCGGTGGGGGGTCCTGGGGCTCCATTCCTCCTCCTCACTTGCTTGCAAATCGAAGTGACAGGTTCCCTTTAAATGTATTTTATGTCATATACGAACACTAAGTAGCTAGTATTTGTGAAGTGTGAAGGAAATTAAGCATGGATGTCTAAATATTCTAAAAGTATAAATCTGAAACGCATGATATGCATATGTATGCAGCCCCCTGAATTAATTCTTTTGCTGCAATTACTGCTGCAAGTCTTTTAGGGGATGTATTTACCAGCACATTTTGAGACTGAAATGTTTGTCCATTCTTCTTAGGCGGCCGTCACACGCTACAATATCGAGAGCGATATTGTTAGCGATCACATGCACGCGCGATCGCTAACAATATCGTTCACATCGCTGGTGAGCTTTCACACAGACAGACTCACCAGCGATGTGGAGCAGCGAGATCGCTGGTAACTATGGTACACATCGGGTTACTAGGCGCCGCGCGGCGCTTAGTAACCCGACGTTTACCATAGATACCATCTCCCAGCATAGGCTGTGCCGCTGGGAGATCGTTCATCGTGGTGTCACACACCACGATGAAGCAGATTGAACAAGCGATGATCGCTTGATATGAGCTCCGGCTCCCATATCTGCGTGTAACGATCAAGCAATTTTACATTGTAAAATCGCTTGATTGCACGCAGCGATGCACAAACGGTATCGTTAGCAATATTGAACCGTGTGACGGCCGCCTTAGCAAAATATCTCTAGCTCAGTGAGATTGGATGGAAAACATCTGTGACCAGCAATTTTCAAGTCTTGCCACAGATTCTCAATAGGATTTAGGTTTGGACTGTGACTGGGCCATTCACACATATAAATATGCTTTGATCTAAACCGTCCATTGTAACTCTAGCATTATATTTAGGGTCATTGTCCTGCTGGAGGGTGAACCTACGCCCCAGTCTTAAGTCTTTTGTTGCCTCTATCATGTTTTCTTACAGGATTTCCCTGTATTTAGCTCCATCCACCTTCTCATCAAGTCTGACCAGCTTCATTGTCCCTGATAAAGAAAAGCATCCCCACAGCATGATGCATGGTGCTGCCATCACCATATTTGACGGTGGGGATGGTGTTTGCATTGTTATGTGCAGTGTTAGCTTTCTGAGGGTGGCTTCACACCACGGCAGTGTCTGATCCAGGGCTGTCAGGGATGAATCTGACAGCCCCGGACCGGATTAGCACACAAAACCGGAGGGCTAATATGCCCTCCGGTCCAGTGGGCAGCCTTGCGCAGTTGCAGCTGCTGATGAATCAGGACCGCGGCTCGCAGGAAGCAAGCCGCGGTCCTGAAACAACAGTGACGTGCAGCCGCAGGTGTCCGGTTAGCGGATCGTCCGGATTGCACCGGATCCGGGAGGATCCGGGGGAATCCGAGAGAATCTGAGATACGGTAATTTGGGGAGATTTTTCTTCCCAGACACAAAAACGTTGCAAGCAACGTTTTTGTCTCCGGTTAGAAAAATCCAAATTCTTCCGGAGAGATGGAAACCGGATGGCAGAGAGCTGCCATCCGGCTCCATCCGGCCCCATAGGATACTATGGGGCCAAAATCCGGTTCAGTCAACTAGAATATAGAGGGCTCACGTATTATAGTGGGTGCTCCAGTGAAAAAAAGTCCAATTAAGTAGTATAGACTGGACATACCAGGTAAGAGAAAAAGGCAAATTCCACGAGGGCATTTTTGGTGCAAAAAACGGTTATTTTTGTCACACAGCACATTAACCTGACCAACGTTTCGGCTTGTAGGCCTTCATCAGGGTACTGACAAATCCCCTCGTGGAATTTGCCTTTTTCTCTTACCTGGTGTGCCCAGTCTATACTACTTAAAGTCCGGTTCAGGGCTGTCTGTTTTACACCAGACAGCCCCGGATCAGATCTTACCTTGGTGTGAAGTCACCCTTACACATAGCATTTTGCATTTAGTCCTAAAAGTTCTACTTTGGTATCATCTGACTAGAGTACTTTTTCTACATGCTAGCCAGAAGTGGCTCTCGTCATAATAGATTCAAGCAGACCTTTTGAGGCTAAATGCAAAATGCTATATATTAGAAAGATAATACTGCACTTAACTATGAAAACACAACATACCTACCGTCAAACATGGTGGTGGTGGCAGCGTCATGCTTTGAGGATGCTTCCCCGTATAAGAATAGGATGTAGGATGATTTGACACAGCTTAAAAAAAATTTTTTATTAGTTTTTCAATAGGTATGAAAACATGCTGTGAGTAAAGCATTGTGTATTATGATTGCATAACTAGACTTTCATATACCCCTTTATGAACTGTGATGTATGTGTACATCACACATTGGATGCTGGTGTATAAATTAGGCCGAGGACCTAAGCCCAGTGGCGGGGTTCTTTGTTGTGTTGTACAGTTTTGCACCTGGCTCTAACAGTAGTAGTCAAAGCTAACTCTGATCTCAGCTATTATACCACTTGGATTCCACTGTCAATCTCTGAGAGCTGCATTTAAAGTGGTCCTTGCTGGCTTGGACTTCCACTCAAGTGCGCCTTGCCCCCTTTATCTCTTCAGATGTATTGTGGATTATCATGACAGGAAAAACCCTATTGAATGTCTCTGTCATTGCCCTTTTGTGCTCCTATGAAGTCCAGCCTTGGTTCCCTTTTAAACATTTGAAATGATGTTTCATGAAATAAGCAGAGACTGAGATATCTAATACGCATAACTCCTACAAATAATAAACTGGATATGTAGAGTTCATAGATGCCACTTATTTCAGTGTCTATATATTATATCTTCACATATTCACCAGCCTGTATAAACAAAATATCTCCAAGGTCCAGGGGCTATAAAAATCACTGTAATGCTGTCAACAAATAGTTTTATTAGCTATAGAGGGTCAATGGCATTGCATATGCTTATATTAATCCATTTTAGTTTAAAAAGGACACTACTAAATGTGACAAAGAAAACATACTATCTTTAATTGATAAGAGAGGTGATAATATGAAGAAAAGTTCTACTTGTCATTAGAGTCTGAACAGTACAAGAGATGACAGTAATAATGCTGTAATTTTAGTTCCTGATGTCCTTTGCAGCTTTACTCTCCCACACCGCCCATAGGGTGGGCCCATATTTTAGTTGTGCCTAGCCAGCTGATTATTATGTAAGGTCATGAACTTCTGCATTAGTTGCCTCTGTGGCCAAATTAAAAAAAAGCTGTGTGCAATGCTTTTAGATCCAGCTGTAGAGTGGCTCTGGCACAAGTAATGTGACAGATGCTGAAAACTACAGGCTCAGATCTGGCCTTTCACTTCACATTAAAAAACAAAAACACCACAGATAGCTGAATAATGGTTAAAGGGGTTATCTGGGATTTAAAAAAAATAAATAAATAAAATGTGCCAAAGCACTGACAGGCAGGTAGCTACCACCTTCCGGCCTGTTGTGCCAGGCACCATTCACTGCCGACTTGGAATGGTCTGAGACCGCTTCTGTCACTGATTTTTCCGCTTCTGCTGATGTCACATCTACAAAGGGCGGTTTCTCTCGTCTGTTGAAGAGCGTCACAACCAACGTCACACTGATTGACATCCGCTCCCCCAATCAGGTATCGGGGAGCCGGCTGTCAATCAGCAGGAGACCGGCTGTTCCATACCTTCCACAGAGCACAGAGGAAAAGCCACCTCTGCTCTGTTTACTCCGCCATGCTGTCCTCGGAAGGAGCGGTCTGTGACTGCTGTGTGGCGGGGATAAACAGAGGTAAATGGTGCAGAGCACAACAGGGAAGTAGGTGGTAACTATCTGCCTGTTAGTGCTTAGGCACAATTTTTTTTTTTATAAATCCTGGATATAGCTTTTAACTATAGCTGGTATATTAGTCCCAGCTCCAGGGAAATTTCAGCCTCTTGGCTGCATAGCAGAACTGTTGAGTTTTCTAGAACACAGCAGCCCCTGCTCCCTCCCTACATCCAATGATTACATGTTCCCTGGATTCAGAGATGAATGCAATGTGAGTTCTTCCTCATCTGTATACACAGTGCTAGTTCAGAGCTCAGTATACACAGGGTCAGTCTGCCCTGCCAGGGAACTGAGCACAACAGGGAGATAGGTGGCAGCTAGCTGCCTGTTAGTGCTTAGGCACAATTTTTTTTTTATATAAGTCCCGAATAACACTTTTCATGAGGTCTAACAGTGGTACAAAACCTGAAAGTAATCTTTTTGTGTTATATCTGACATGCAACAAGTGCTGCTTATAAAATATTGCACATATATAATATACAGTGCTGTGCAAATGAATTGGGACAAAGTATTTTTTAAGTAAAATCGTAAGTTGGGGTTACCAGTCAGTGATTCAAACCAGTTTTAACTGCTTTGAACAGGTGTGAGTGTACAACCTTGAGTAACAAAATGTGGTTTGACTGGTTTTAGTCACAAAATAACAGCTAGCCACCCCTCAGCTTCAGTTGAGAGCTTGTTTCTGTGAGGAGTGGTTTAGTGTACTTTTTCTCTCAGTGTGATTCGTGCCTGTAAAAATGGATGTTACTCCACGGAAGAGGTGTAGAATTATTACTCTAAATCAGAGGTTCCCAACTCCAGTCCTAAAGGCACACCAACAATGCAGGTTTTCAGGATTTCCTTAGAAATTAGAATCATCCCCAGTGCAGGTGATTCAATTATCACCTGTGCAATACTAAGGAAATCCTGAAAACCTGCACTGTTGGTGTGCCTTGAGGACTGGAGTTGGGAACCTCTGCTCTAAATGAACATACAAGTCTGACTGTAAGGGCCATGTTACACGGGGCTGGAGATGTCGGCGGCGAATGGCGGGGGCGCGCACGCTCTTGCCGTCCCCGCCAGCGTCGCCGTCCCACGTTTAGACGGGGCGATACCTCCAGCCCCGCGCCGCCGATCTGTCAGGCGGCATCGCCGCCGGGTGTCTGGAAACCCCAGCGGCGATGCAGGACAATGGGAGCCTATGGCTCCCACCGCCTGACAGGTCGCCGGCCCCTGGTTACATGGGGCGATGTGTGCTCATCGCCCCATGATGGTTGCCTGGTTTCAGAGCACTGCTCTGAAACCAGGCGACCTCCAGGCAGCGGCGACATCGCCCCTTCATATGAGGCGACATAGGGGCGATGACGCCGGCGATAGGCCACGTCCCCACGTCTCCTCTGTTATGGGCGGCGATGTCGCCCCGTGTAACGGGGCCCTAAGAGAATCGCTTACGCTGTTGGTATTGGAAAATCTACCGTTTCAAGAATAATTCACACACACAATTAAACTGGATCATTTTCTCCAAAATGAAATGGGAAATGTGGAAGAAAAAGGAAAACGACACCAAGAACTGATAAAACACTTATCAGAAATAGAAAAACTAATGCAAGAAACACAAGTAAAGACTTGCTTTGTCCCAATTAATATGCACAGCACTGTATCATAATATATAATGCTAAAAAAAGTTTAGATTTATGCTTTTATGTGACATTAATATCTAACAAATACATTTTTTTGTTATGTTTTAAGTTTCAAATATAAAAGGAAATACAGACCTTTGACGTTTGGAGAAAAGTGAGCCAGATGTCTTGTCACAAATAGCTTCAGTTGTTCATCTAGGTTACAGGAATCAAGACTAATATTCCAAGAACGAATACCTGTGAGAAAGAAATCGGTGTTATTTTATGCATTATAAAAGTACAAAGTGCAGCCGATGACAAATAATTTACAGCTGTTTTTCCCCCAATATTATAATTATAATCATACTAAATGTAAGGACATACAGTTATGACCGAAAGTGTTGGCAGCCTTGAAATTGTTCCGAAAATAAAGTCTTTTACTCAGAAAATTATTACAATTACTCGTTTTGTCTTACACGTGTTTATTTCCTATACAGGAGAAAAAAAGTCAAATTAGGCCAGGGTCACACACGGACATCAGTTTTTTTCCTTTTCCAAAACCGGATTCCGTTTTTTTGAAAATGATATTTTTGCACCTAAAAAACGCTATCCGTTAACGCATGGTATCTATATGTACCATATGTTAACGGATGCGTTTCCCATAGGGCCCATGTTAAAAAAATGCTATGCGTTTTTTTACTGCACCCAAAAACATTGCTAGCAGCGTTTTTAGATGCAGTTTCAAAAACACATAGCGTTTTCTTAGTGCACTTTTGAAAATGCGTTTTTTGCACTGGAGCCTATGGATCCGTTAACGCACGCGTTTTTGACTAAATTCTAAGTTGAACAACTGATGCTTTTAACGGATCCAGGGCTCAAGTGTGACCCCGGCCTTAGACATAATTTCACACAAAACTCCAAAAATGGGTCAAACAATATTATTGGCACCCACTACTTAATATTTGGTTGCACATTCTTCAGAATAAATAACTGTAATCAATCGCATCCTATAATCATCAACAAGCTTCTTACACCTCTCACCTGGCATTTTGGACCACTTTTCTTTTGCAAACTGCTCCAGGTCTCTCATATCTGAAGTCAATCTGAACAGCAATTTTAAGATCTCTCAATAGGTGATCAATGGGATTTAGATCAGGTCTCATTGCTGACACTTCAGAACTCTCCAGTGCTATGTTTCCATCCATTTCTTGGTGCATTTTGAAGTACCGTATATATTAGAGTATAAGCCGAGGCCCCTAATTTTATCCCCAAAAACTGGGGAAATCTGTTGACTCGAGTATAAGCCTAGGGTTGGAAATGCAGCACCCCCCATCCTGGTATATAACCACTCATCACTGTAGATAGCCCCTCATAATGGTGCATTTAGCCCTGTATATACACTGTATATAGCCCCTCATAATATAGTGCCCCCACAACTGGTATACAGCACCCCATCACTGGTATATAGCGCCCCCATCACTGGTATATAGCCCCCCCATCACTGGTATATAGCCCCCCATCACTGGCATATAACCTCCCATCACTGGCATATATCTCCCCCATTACAGTACAGGATCCCATCACTGGTATATAGCCCCGCATCACAGTATATGCCCCATCACGTTACATAGCCCCACATCATTGGTATATAGCCCCTCATCACTGTTATATAGCCTCCATCACTGGTATATAGCTCCTCATTACTGTATATAGACCCCCATCACAGTATATGCCCCCATCACTGATATATGGCCCCCATCACTGGCATATGGCCCCCATCATTAGCATACAGCCCTCATCATTGTATACAGCCCCCCATCACTGGTATAGTGCCCCCATCTCTGGTGTATAGCCCCCATCACTGATATATGGCCCCCATCGCTGGTACATAGCCCCCATCACTGGTACATAGCCCCCATCAATGGTATAGCTCCCCCATCACTGGTATATGGGCCCCATGCAGGTGTATGGGCTCACACCACTGGTATATGGGCCGCATGCAGGCATATGGGCCCCCATTGCTGGTATCTGGGCCCCATGCTGGTATATGGACTCCCATTGCTGCTATAAGGGCCCTATGCAGGTATATGGGCCCCAATCGCTGCTATATGGGCCCCATGCTGGTATATGAGCCCCCATCATTGGTATAGGGCCCCCATCAAAGGTATATGGCCCCATGCTGGCACTAACAATAAAATAACAACCATTCTTACTCACCTTCCAATGATTCTCTGCACTGTCTGCCGGCTCCATGCATCCTCCCTCCGGTCTTCCGGATTCTAATCATATGACCGCGGAGCAGCAGCGATGATGTCACTGAAGCGCCAGTCACATAATTGCAAACTAAGGACAAACCGAAAGACCAGATGGAGGATGCACGGAACCGGCAGACAGTGCAGAGAATCGTCGGAAGGTGAGTAAGAACGGTTGTTATTTTGTGACCGCCAGCATGGGGCCATATAGCAGTAATAGGGGGGTGAGTATTTATTGTGCAATGTGATATGCACCGCTCCCCCCACCACTGATGGACAGGGGGATGCAGTGCATATTGCATTGCACTAATGAGCGGGCCCACGTGACCTCTCCCCTCCTACTACAGCCTCCTGTAGTCCCTGGTCACCGCCCCCCCACTGACACATTACACTGACTCGAGTATAAGCCGAGGGGGGTACTTTTCAGTACAATAATTGTGCTGAAAATCTTGGCTTATACTCGAGTATATAGAGTATGTTTGGGGTCATTGTCTTGCTGGAAGACTCATGACATAGGATGCAAACCAAACTTTCTGACTCTGCAACCCAAAATCCTTTGGTAATATTCAGATTTCATTATGCTTTAGGCTAGGGTCTGACTTGTGTCAGTCCTCAGCCTGCCAGATCCACTAAAAACTTAGATTCTGGCAGGCTGAGCGCATAGCGTTAACGGCATGTCTGCTTCAGGTAACCATAGAGATGAATAGACAGGCGGCGCATAGCATTACATGCCGTTAACGTTATGCACTCAGCCTGCCAGAACCTAAGTTTTAAGTGCATTCAGCAGGTTAAGGGCTGAGACAAGGCAGACCCTAGCCTCACACACAGTTAAGGTACCCACTGCCAGAGGCAGCATTACAACCCCAAAACATCTTTGAACCTCCACCATATTTGACTGTAGGTACTGTGTTCTTTTCTTTGTAAGCCTCATTCCTTTTTTGGTAAACAGTAGAATGATGTGCTCCACCAAAATGTTATATCCTTGTTTCATATTACCACAAGATTCTTTCCGAGAAAGATTTAGGCTTTTTGACATACCGTATATACTCGCGTATAAGCAGAGTTTTTCAGCCCAAAAATTGGGCTGAAAAGTCCCCCCCTCGGCTTATACGCGAGTCACTGTATACTGTATACAATGTATACAGTATACAGTGCCCCATCTATATACAGCCCCCCGCCGCAATCCTGTAAAGGAATAGGTTAGTATACTTATCCATCCGCTGCAGCTGCCCCGCCGCCATCGCGATTCAGCATCTTCCGACTTCCAGCGTCTCGCGTCTCCTTCCGATGGTCGCAGGCAATGACGTCATTGCCTGTGCGACCGGGGAGGAAACCGGAAGAAGACGCGAGACGCTGAAGTCGGAAGATGCTGAATCGCGATGGCGGCGGGACAGCTGCAGCGGATGGATAAGTATACTAACCTATTCCTTTACAGGATTGCGGCGGGGGGCTGTATATAGATGAGGGGGCACTGTATATACCTCTGGGGCATATATATGTGGGGCTGCTGTATACTACCACTGGGGCTGTATTTACCTGTGGGCTGCTGTATACTACCACTGGGGCTATATTTACCTGTGGGGCTGCTGTATACTACCACTGGGGCTATATTTACCTGTGGGGCTGCTGTATACTACCACTGGGGCTATATTTACCTGTGGGGCTGCTGTATACTACCACTGGGGCTATATTTACCTGTGGGGCTGCTGTATACTACCACTGGGGCTGTATTTACCTGTGGGGCTGCTGTATACTACCACTGGGGCTGTATTTACCTGTGGGGCTGCTGTATACTACCACTGGGGCTGTATTTACCTGTGGGGCTGCTGTATACTACCACTGGGGCTATATTTACCTGTGGGGCTGCTGTATACTACCACTGGGGCTATATTTACCTGTGGGGCTGCTGTATACTACCACTGGGGCTATATTTACCTGTGGGGCTGCTGTATACTACCACTGGGGCTATATTTACCTGTGGGGCTGCTGTATACTACCACTGGGGCTATATTTACCTGTGGGGCTGCTGTATACTACCACTGGGGCTGTATTTACCTGTGGGGCTGCTGTATACTACCACTGGGGCTATATTTACCTGTGGGGCTGCTGTATACTACCACTGGGGCTGTATTTACCTGTGGGGCTGCTGTATACTACCACTGGGGCTATATTTACCTGTGGGGCTGCTGTATACTACCACTGGGGCTATATTTACCTGTGGGGCTGCTGTATACTACCACTGGGGCTGTATTTACCTGTGGGGCTGCTGTATACTACCACTGGGGCTATATTTACCTGTGGGGCTGCTGTATACTACCACTGGGGCTGTATTTACCTGTGGGGCTGCTGTATACTACCACTGGGGCTATATTTACCTGTGGGGCTGCTGTATACTACCACTGGGGCTGTATTTACCTGTGGGGCTGCTGTATACTACCACTGGGGCTGTATATACCTGTGGGGCTGCTGTATACTACACTGGGGCTGTATATACCTGTGGGGCTGCTGTATACTACCACTGGGGCTGTATATACCTCTGGGGCTGCTGTATACCACACTGTTGAGGGCTGTATACCTGTGCTGGGGTCCACCCTCAGCTTATACACGAGTCAATAGGTTTTTCCAGATTTTTGGGGCAAAAGTAGGGGGGTCGGCTTATACACGGGTCGGCTTATACACGAGTATATACGGTACTTTTTCACAAACTACAGTCTAGCTTTTTTATGTCTGCATCGTCAGTGGAGTCCTTCTGGGTTATCTGCCATAGTGATTAATTTCATTCAAACGTCAATGGATAGTTTGTGCTTACACTGATGCGCCCTGAGCCTGCAGGACAGCTTGTATTTCTTTGGAACTTAATTGGGCATTTTATCCACCATTTGGACTATCCTCCGGTGCAACCTTTTATCAATATTTCTCTGTTGCCCATGTCTTGGGAGATTAGCTATAGTGCCATAGGTTGTAAACATCTTGATTATGTTGCAAACCATGGACAAAGGAACATCAAGATCCCTGGAGATAGACTTGTAACCTTGAGATTGTTGATATTTTTCAACAATTTTGGTTCTCAAGTCCTCAGACAGTTGTCTTCTCATTCTGTTCTCCATGCTAAGGCTGGGTTCACACACAGCATAATTGCTGCGTTTTGTGAGGATTAGGGATGGGCGAATCTACTCGCTAGGACTCGTTACTCTGCGAGTAATAGTGGAATCACAGGACTCGGTACTCTGTGAGGTTCCAAGCTATTACTCTCACAGTAATGAGTCCATCATCCCTCCGCCCCCCCCCCCCCCCCCGCAGCCTCCCCACCCGATCCTAAGTTAGGACTGGGCGGGGGGCGCAGGGACGCAGGACCCAGGCGGGGAAGCCGGCGGTGAAATTTGCTCACTGACGCTTCCTCCTCTGAGTCCTGACCAGGGGTGGGCTTGGAGGGGGAAGGGGGTGAGTGCACCGGACCGGCCGGCTACTTACCGCTGCCTCCCACGCCGCCGTGCAGACTCGCTCCCCCCGCCTCTCTGCTTCTGCCTCCGGAGATTCCCGAGCGGTGACAGAGCAGTGAATAAATTAACTTCCGTCACTGCTCGGGAATCTCCGGCAGCAGAGAAAGTCGGGCTGACAGCAGGGTTCAGCTCAGGTCATAATGACCTGAGCTGAACCCTGACTGTTTAGTCAGTTCTCAGCCTGCTCTCCCTGTGTGTTTAAGCACAGGGATGTAGCAGAGCTGTTGGACTACGTCGGACGGAAGAGGATTTTTTAAATAAAGATGGAGTCCCTAATTGTGTTTTATTTCTAATAAAATTATTTTTTCTCGGTGTTGCATTTTTTTTCTATTGATTACTGGAAATTCATGGCGGTCATGTCTAATATTGGCGTGACCGCCATAAATTTCGTGCTTAGGGCCAGCTGATAATACAAAGCTGGCCCTAACCCCTTTATTACCCAGTGAGCCACCCGGCACCAGGGCCACTGGAAGAGCGGGGTTCAGTGCCAGAAGATGGCGCTTCAATGAACGCGCCATCTTCTGGGGTGGCTGCGGGCTGCGATTTGCAGAGGGGGTGCCCAGAAAGCTTGGGCCTCCCTGCGCTGTGGATTCCAGCCCCCAGCTGCTTAGCTGTATCTGGCTGGACATAGAATTTGCGCTAGCCCCACGCATGTTTTTTTTATTATTTCACGAAATTCATGAAATAATAAAAAAGGGGCTCCCCTATATTCTTGTGGATTTTTCAGAAAAAAATTTGACGTGGGCTTCACCGTATTTCTGTAACCAGCCGGATCCAGCAGGCAGCGACGGGCTGCCCCCAACCCCCAGGTGCCTATTTGTACGTGGCCGGACACAAGAATATAGGTGATCCCCCTTTTTTTTATTACTTCATGAATTTCATGAAATAATTAAAATACAATGCGTGGGGCTCCGCGCAATTTCTATGTCCAGCCAGGTACAGCTAAGCAGCTGGGGGCTGGAATCCGCAGCGCAGGGAGGCCCAAGCTTTCTGGGCACCACCCGCTGCAAATTGCAGCCCACAGCCGCCCCAGAAGATGGCATGTCCATTGAAGCGCCATCCTCTGACGATGAACCCCGCTCTTCCAGTGGCCCTGGTGCGGGGTGGCTCACTGGGTAATAAAGGGGTTAGGGCCAGCTTTGTATTATCAGCTGGCCCTAAGCCCGAAATTTATGGTGGTCACGCCAATATTAGACATGACCGCCATGAATTTCCAGTAATCAATAGAAAAAAAAACGCAACACCGAGAAAAAAATAATTTTATTAGAAATAAAACAGAACACAATTAGGGACTCCATCTTTATTTAAAAAATCCTCATCCGTCCGACGTAGTCCAAAACACAATCTCAGCTCTGCTACATCCCTGTGCTTAAACACACAGGGAGAGCAGGCTGAGAACTGACTGAACAGTCAGGGTTCAGCTCAGGTCACTATGACCTGAGCTGAACCCTGCTGTCAGCCCGACTCTCTCTGCTGCCGGAGATTCCCGAGTGGTGACGGAAGTTAATTTATACACTGCTCTGTCACCGCTAGGGAATCTCCGGAGGCAGAAGCAGAGAGGTGGGGGGAGCGAGTCTGCACGGCAGCGGCGGAGGCAGCGGTAAGTAGCCGGCCAGTCCAGTGCACTTACTCTCCCCCCCTCCAAGCCCTCCCCTGGTCAGGACTCAGAGGAGGAAGCGGCAGTGAGCAAATTTCACCGCCGGCTTCCCTGCCTGGGTCCTGCATCCCTGCTCCTGCTCCCCCAGTTCAATCCGGTTTTTTTTTTTTTACTATTTTTTAAAAGCCAGCGGCTTTTTGCCGCTGGCTTTAAACTAACAAAATGGGGAATTGCAGGTTTTTCCTCTGCTGCCAGACCCCTTATAGGGTCCAGGAGCAGAGGAATCGCTGCACTAATCGCTTCCCCATTCATTTACATTGGACTCGCTAGACTGTAACGAGTAGCGAGTCCTGGACTCGGACTCGTCAGAGTCTTGCAATTCCGAGTAATTTAGGATTCGCCCATCCCTAGTGAGGATCCATTTTTGGTGCAAAACTGCACCAAGAATGGATCCTCACATAATGCAGCATTCTGTGTGTGAACTTCGCTGTGCTTTTCTTTTTGCGCTTTTTACTTACCTCACCACGCTCCCCTGCTGACCGCCGGTGATCGTTTCTCATCCCCACCGGGCTGAAGCGAGAGCGGCCTCTAGGACCCTGCAGCACCATGTGACCAAGTGACATCCGGTCACATGGTACAGTCTTGGGTCCTCCAAAGGTCCTTTGCTGCAGCGATGAGAAGCAATCATGAGGGGAATGTGGCGAGGTGAGTAAAAACGCAGGCGAAAAGCGCAAAAGGTTTTTTACACATCTGCATTTCAGTTTAATATTGAATGCGAAAAAAACGTAGTGTGTGAATGGGAAACAGTGAAATGCATTGACTTGAGTGGGACAACCGACGTTAATGCGTTTCACTGCATTTGCACATCTGCAAAATAGTGGTGTGTAAATGCCGAAATGTGCAGCGTGTGAATGTAGCCTAAGTGTGATATACATAAACACACAATGTAAAGACTGAGTCAACTTCTCTCCTTTTATCTGATTACAGGTGTAATTTTCATATTGCCCACACCAGTTATTCGCTACAGGAGAGCTTGAGCGAATATCACATGTTTGAAACAAAGCTATTTACCCACAATTTTGGAAAGGTGCCAACAATTTTGTCCAACTAATTTTTGGGGTTTTATGTAAAATTTTGTCCAATTTGTCTTTTTTCCTCAGTTTTTTTGTGTTGTTCCAAAACACACAAAAGAAATAAACATGTGTATGACAAAACGTGTAATTGCTATAATTTTCTGGGAGAAATACTTCATTTTCTGGAACAATTTCAAGGGTGCCAACACTTTCAACCATGACTATAAACATTTTCAAAAACCACTCTAGGTAGACAGAAAACAGGTGGCCACACCCTTAAAATGAATAATCCTGTCTATTTGGGGCCTTCAAATAGACATTTTTTTTCCATCTACATTTCTAGAGTCTATATTTCTGACAACACGGTGATATGAATTTTAATTTCCTGTTAGGTCCCCGCAGACTAGGGCTGGATGTTGCACACATGGTGATGAATAAAACATCGCCATTTTTTCACATTGCAGGAGTGCTGCTCTAATTTATTTAGATTAATCTAAAGGATATTCATAACTAATATCTGGGGTATCATCAGCAAAGCAATTGTAAAGGCAAAGAACCTACTTTACCAATGATTTTTATCTCTGGTACACATACTGTAAAAAAATTACAATCTCTTAGGTACCTTTACACGCGGCTACATTTCTAGGGTGGCTACAGGTAACTTACTGGTTGCAGTGAAGTCATGGAGACAAGGTTCTATCTTGTTGCTGTGTACAAATGGAATAATCTCTCCATGATTTCACTGCAACCAGTAAGTTACCTGTGGCCACACTAGAAATGTAGCCGCGTGTAAAGGTACCCTTAGGCTAGGTTAACACCACTGTTTTTGGGATCCGAGGCTGTCCAGTGTGAACATGACAGCCCCGGATCCGATTTTGGCTCCATAGTGTTCCTATGGGGCCAAATGGGGCTGGATGGCAGTGATTTGCCATCCGGTTTTGTGCTGTCCGGGAGGATCAGGCACATTTAGTTTTTTTGCCCCCAAAGCTTGCAGCATTTTAGTGTCCAGGGCAAAAATCGGACCAAATTGGATCCTCCCTGATCTGTTGCGATCTGGCGCCCCCTAACATGGGAGTCTATGGGCGCCGGATCGCGCAAGATACGACATAAAATTGTTCCGGTTCCCAGATGCGGGTGCTGAAATTTAGTTTTCCGGTGGAAATTTCAGCACTGGACAGCGGCAGCAGCCGCGCAGTGCCGACTCCGGCAGAAAACAGGATCGGTGGACATATCTCCCCTCTGGTTTTGTTTGTCTGGAGCTGTCAGGCTGTGTCCGGTGCATCCTGTAAAACACTGGACACAGCCTGACAGCTCTAAAAATGTGGTGTGAAGCTGGCCTTACATTGTTTTTGTTGCTTATTTGATTGTTTTTGGTGGATTCTCAATACTTTAGGAGATTAAAAGTAAGGAGCATACTTTATAATACTAGTATTAAAAATAATTTTCCCCTATAACATTTTTGTATTTAATTCAGTTCTGCTACACATTTTATATTCTTATGTTATTACAGATATCAAGGATAAATTTAAAGAAAAACAGGAAATCAATGTCTAGAAATACATTTGTACTTTTCACTTTTTTTATTTTTTTAGCTATTATTTAGGACCACAAAGAATTGCTAAAAATAGACATTTTAAAACTTTGTTTCCTTGTCCATAAAAAATATTTTTACATATTGGATACACTTTTTTTGTGGGGGCAGAACTAGAAACAGTGATTTAGATTTGCATTTATTCTTTTTTTTCTTTTACTTTTTTCTTTTACTTTTTTTCACTTGTTTTGTTTACTAAGCCCCCCATAAGTAGAGCTGAGCAAACCCATGGAAGTTTGGGATCTTTGGGTTCAGCTGGACTTTTTTTTACAGTTCTGTTCTGTACCCCAACTTGGAGGACACTGGTCACTTCTGCTCTCCGCCCCTATTCAGTCTGCCATAAACAAAGCACTTGGGGGATGGAGGGTGGGGATTGGTTATTTTCCTTTTCTTTTGTACACAGTACATCCAATAACGCAGATTTTACTCCCAATGTGAACCGTTCAATCACTGCAAGTGGCTCACACTGGGCTGAGCACCATGAGTACCCCAGCACAGTGTTGCTCGCTCCAGTAATTTGTGTACGTAATGCACCTGAACTTGAATACTGAAAACTTTTTTAAAGTCTGTGTTCAGTACAAACTCCGAACTTCAAAGTCCGCTTCACTCATCCCTACCTACAAGATCTTAAAAGACCTATGGGTGGACATTTTAACCAAACTTTAAAGGGGTTATCCGGGATTTATAAAAAAGAAAAAATGCACCTAAGCACTAAGGGTACCTTTACACGCGGCTACATGTCTAGGGTGGCTACAGGTAACTTACTGGTTGCAGTGAAATCATGGAGACAAGGTTCTATCTTGTTGCTGTGTACAAATGGAATAATCTCTCCATGATTTCACTGCAACCAGTAAGTTACCTGTAGCCACCCTAGAAATGTAGCCGCGTATAAAGGTACCCTAACAGGCAGATAGCTGCCTGCTGTGCCTGGCACGGTTCAGCTCCGTTTAACCCTGGCACAGAGTGGTCACAGACTGCTCCTGTCGGGGCAAGCATAGTGGGGTAAACAGAGGAGAGGCGGCTTTTCCACTCTGCTCTGTGGTAGAGGTGGGACAGCCATTCTCTTGTTGATTAACAGCTGGCTCCCCGCTACCTGATTTGTGGAGCCAGCTTTCAATCAGCATGACGTTGGCTCTGACGCAGGTCGACAGAGGGGAGAAGCCACTTCACTGCAGACGTGAAATCAGCATGTGATAAAATAGTTGACAGGATCAGTCTCAGACCACTCTGTGTTGGCAGTGACTGGTGTCATGCACAACAGGCAGGTAGGTGGCAGCTACCTGTCTGTTAGTGCTTAGTCACTTTTTTTTTTTTATAAATCCTGGATATAGCTTTTAACTATAGCTGGTATATTAGTCCCAGCTGCAGGGGAATTTCAGCCTCTTGGCTGCATAGCAGAACTGTTGAGTTTCCTAGAACACAGCAGCCCCTGCTCCCTCCCTACATCCAGTGATTACATGTTCACTGGTTCAGTGATGAATGCAATGTGAGTGCTTCCTCATCTGTATACACAGTGCTAGTTCAGACCTGAGTATACACTGGGTTGGTCTGCCTTACCGGGGAACCGGGTAATCCCCCGGCAGGCCCCAGTTCCCCAAGGTCCCGCCCCCTCCCCCCATTCTGAACAGAGGTCCTGGGGACATATACCAGGGGCCCAGGTCCTGGGGACATCTACCAGGGTCTGGGACCTGGGGATATATACCAGAGGCCCAGGATCTGGGGACATATACCAGGGGCCCAGGACCAGGGAACATATACCAGGGGCCTACGACTTGGGGACATATACCAGAGGCGTCGGACATGGGACATATACCAAGGGCCCAGGACCTGGGGACATATAGCAGGGGCTCAGGACAGGGAATATATATCATGAGCCCAGGATGGGGGACATATACCAGGGGCACCTGATGGGAGAGATATATCAGGGGCCCAGGCTAGGGGGACATATACCAGGGGCAAAGGATGGGGGGACATATATCAGGGGCCAGGATGGGGACCAAAAGGGAGATCCTGCTACTGTGCGGGGCGCCACTATGCTGCTTTTGTGGGGAATGTGCTCTGAAAGTGATCAGTTATAGATAACTATTATTTTCTGCAGGGATGAGTCCTGGCTAGAAGATGTGATTATTGGACTGCAGCAGATGAAGAAGAAACCTGAAGAAGAATGACTTCACCTAAAGACATCACTGGTGAGTATGTATATTGTTAGCAAACTTCATCAAAATGCATGTCTATTACCCCTATAATGGGGAGCTATCACTAGGAAGAAAACATCGCACCTTAAGGTAACGTATGGCAAACCAAGAAAATATGCGACAATCCATATAATGCAAAGTAGACTTTATTAAAGGTTAAAACCAGAAGAACCAGGGAGGGGGGCAGAGGGACCTGATGAAGGTCGCCCGAAACGGCTGTTGGGGTCGGTACCCTCCTCCTGGATACTACTGCCACTAGGTATGAGACATTGGAGTAATTGCTCCACTGTTTAAGATGCCAGAGACTGCTCTTTTTCACTATGTTCACTTAGGATCTCTGCTACAGGTATAGATATAGGTACAATGATCAGTGTCTATATAGACTTTGATAGAATTACCATATTATAATCCTTACATTATCATGGTATATATTGGTACTGTACATCTGATCAATTATATTTCTCTTCTGTGCCCTGTACCCTATAGCTGTGTTTATTCATAGTGTCTTGCTGCTAAACTTCTGTAAATTTACACCTGTTTGTATGACTCAGCTGGCACCTAGTTCTAGTAGAGAGGTTACCCTCCACCTGAGGTTTGTTGACCCAGGTCCCTCTGCCCCCCTCCCTGGTTCCTCTGGTTTTAACCTTTAATAAAGTCTACTTTGCATTATATGGATTGTCGCATATTTTCTTGGTTTGCCATGAGTATGTATATTACCTATACATGCACATAGCTCCTGTGTATAATGTCAGTGGTGATCTCTGCATTACCTGTACACTGATAGTATATACAGAGCTCCTGTGTATAATGTCACTGGTGATCACTATATTACCATTACACTGACACGATATACACAGCTCTTGTGTATAATGGCACTGGTGATCTCTGCATCACCTGTACACTGACACTATATACTGAGCTCCTGTGTATAATGTCAAAGGTGATCTCTACATGAACTTTTCACTGACACTATATACAGAGGTCTTGTGTATAATATCACTGGTGATCTCTGCATTACCTGTACACTGACACTATATACAGAGCTCCTGTGTATAATGTCAAAGGTGATCTCTACATGAACTTTTCACTGACACTATATACAGAGGTCTTGTGTATAATATCACTGGTGATCTCTGCATTACCTGTACACTGACACTATATACAGAGCTCCTGTGTATAATGTCAAAGGTGATCTCTACATGAACTTTTCACTGACACTATATACAGAGCTCCTGTGTGCAGTATAATGATACTGGTGATCACTATATTACATGTACACTGACACTATATGCAGAGTTCCTGTGTATAATGTCACTAGTTATCTGTACATTACCTGTACACTGATAATGTATACAGAGCTCCTGTGTATAATCAGAAACAACTATAAGGGCCACTTTACACGCCACCACTGAAAGGTAGCAACTGCCTGGCATTGGGGATATTTATGCCTGTTGCCATGAAATTGCTACAAAATGGCGGCGTGTAAATAGGGAAATTCCTTCCTATGTCAGGACGCAGGAAGGAATTTCCCTATTTACACGCCGCCATTTCGTAGCAATTTCATGGCAACAGGAATAAATATCCCCAATGCCAGCCAGTTGCTACCTTTCAGTGGTGGCGTGTAAAGGGGCCCTTAAAGGGAAACAAAAGCGCATATAGGGCCTTATCTTTGTAACACACGTGTGGGCCCCCTGCGGGTATGCGCCACAGAGTGGTATTGCATTTAATATCTGTATGTAATATTATTGTAAGTTGCTAGGTTAGGATTTAAATATTATGGAGTCTATTTTTAGCACTCACTTAGGACCGCACCACTTAGAGTAGGGGGAACTGGTAATATGGTAGGTTCCACAGGGTGGGAGGCGGAGCTTAGGTTAGAGGTAGAGTGACAGTTGACAGTTATACCTCAGTCGGTGCTGGGAAGGCAGACAGAGTGGTCAGGCCTGGCAGCCCAGCTGAGTGGAGGGTACCCCTTCTTTATGTGGGGGCCCAGGACAGATGGCAACGGGCCAGGGCTGGTAGGAGCCAGCTGGTCATGTTGAGGGGACACCGGTGACACGGACAACCGAGGCAGCCAGGAATTCAACCCTGACTGCAAAGCCGACGAGCTGCAGGCCCAACAGAACCGGGTTGCTGACAGCCCCACAAAGGTACCTCACCCCTCAAGCCCAAAAGACGGTCCTACACTAGTGAAGGAAGACTAAAACCCGGTGTCAGGTGGGAAATTTGTGCGTTCCTGCTGTTCCCATTTGGACCGGTATAAGTCTAGCTAAGCCTACTAGATACAGACTGCAGGATTGGGGGGTGAGCTCTTCAAAGGTGGGAAAGACTGAAAGATCTAGAGAAAGTTATAGACCCTGGAAGACTAAGAAAAAAACATCTAGAGACTCCATAAGAGAAACCCTGAGTTGGCAGCAACACCCTAAAACCAAACTGTACCGTGTCTTGTTATGCCATCAGTCGGTACCGAGTAAAGCAGAGTTAAATTGGAACTGTTTCTGTTATTCTTCCTGCCGCAGCCCGGAGGGCTTAACATCATCAACATCATCAGCAGATGGGGTAAGAACTGCACCACCATTTACCATCACTGTCCTCCCTCACCGTCTCACCATCATCGCTGCCCTGAGGTAAAGCTCCACCTGTGGGGAGCTGTACCACACACTGCTGCCCCCTTCATCACCTCAGCGGCCGGCTGGCAGCGCCGGTACCACCTTACCGGACACTACAGGTGGCGTCACGTTCCCCTGTAAATAACCCCTTTTACCCCCACCGTTTACCATCAACATCTGGTATAATTGATCGCCAGAGCACGGCACCGGGGTCCCGACCATCCGTGACTCCCCACACAGTAGCCCCGGTGTCCGAGTCCCTTACCCACCCTAGCTCTGGTTGAATCACACGTATAATGAGGCAGATGTCACTGCTCACGTGGGTTGGTTGTGTTACACACAACTAGTTTAAGTCTATGAGATGGCAGCTGCAGGATCCACAATCCACGCATGCACAGTGGTAGCAATAAACAAACCCAAAGAGAAAATGTGCATATGATCCATACTGTGGTACAGTGAAGGAACCACAGAGATCTGTTAAGCAATGATGGCTTTATTCTATGCATGTCAGAGAATTATCCACGCTCCTTCCTCAGGAACCAACCATCTGATTTGATGATTGGTTTCCTGAGGAAGGAGCAGGGATAACGCTCCGAAACATGTAGAATAAAGCCGCTATTGCTTGACAGATCTTTGTGGTTTCTTCATCATATGGCAGCGCGGATCATATGCACATTGTCCCTTTGGGTTCGTCTCCTGTGTATAATGTCACTGGTGATCTCTGCTATACCTGTACACTGACACTATATATACACTGTGTGCAGAATTATTAGGCAAATGAGTATTTTGATCACGTGATACTTTTTATACATGTTGTCCTACTCCAAGCTGTATAGGCTTGAGAGCCAACTACCAATTAAGTAAATCAGGTGATGTGCATCTCTGTAATGAGGAGGGGTGTGGTGTAATGACATCAACACACTATATAAGGTGTGCTTAATTATTAGGCAAATGCCTTTCCTTAGGCAAAATGGGTCAGAAGAGAGATTTGACGGGCTCTGAGAAGTCCAAAATTGTGAGATGTTTTCCAGAGGGATGCAGCAGTCTTGAAATTGCCAAATTTTTAAAGCGTGGTCACCGAACAATCAAGCGTTTCATAGCAAATAGCCAACAAGGTCGCAAGAAGTGTGTTGGGCAAAAAAGGTGCAAAATAACTGCCCATGAATTGAGGAAAATCAAGCGTGAAGCTGCCAAGATGCCATTTGCCACCAGCTCTGCCATATTTCAGAGCTGCTACATTACTGGAGTATCAAAAAGCACAAGATGTGCCATATTCTGGGACATGGCCAAGGTAAGGAAGGCTGAAAAACGACCACCTTTGAACAAGAAACATAGGATGAAACATCAAGACTTGGCCAAGAAATATCTTAAGACTGATTTTTCAAAGGTTTTATGGACTGATGAAAGGAGAGTGACTCTTGATGGGCCACATGGATGGGCCAGAGGCTGGATCAGTAAAGGGCAGAGAGCTCCACTCCGACTCAGACGCCAGCAAGGTGGAGGTGAGGAGGTACTGTTATGTGCAAAGATGAACTTGTGGGACCTTTTCGAGTTGAGGATGGAGTGAAGCTCAACTCCTTGACCTACTGCCAGTTTCTGGAAGACAACTTCTTCAAGCAGAGGTACAGGAAGAAGTCGGTATCATTCAAGCAAAACATGATTTGCATGCAGGACAATGCTTCATCACATGCATCCAACTACTCCACAGCGTGGCTGGCCAGTAAAGGTCTAAAAGAAGAAAAAATAATGACATGGCCCCCTTGTTCACCTGATCTGAACCCCATAGAGAACCTGTGGTCCCTCATAAAATTTGAGATCAATAGGGAGGGAAAATAGTACACCTCTCGTAACAGAGTCTGGGAGGCTGTGGTGGATGCTGGACGCAATGTTGATCGTAAACAGATCAAGCAACTGAGAGAATCTATGGATGGAAAGCTGTTGGGTGTCATCATAAAGAAAGGTGGCTATACTGGTCACTAATTTTTTGGGGTTATGTCTTTGCATGTCAGAAATGTTTATTTCTAAATTTTGTGCAGTTATATTGGTTTACCTGGTGAACACAAACAAGTGAGATGGGAATATATTAGATTTTTATTAAGTTGTCTAATAATTCTGCACTATAATAGTTACCTGCACAAACAGATATCCTCCTAAAGGCCACTTCACACACTAGGACATAGGTGAATGATATCGCTAGCTATGTCACGTGACCACGATCCTTCCGACATCGTTAGTGCGTTGTCACACGCAAGGATATAGTTAACGATCTTAAATTTGGCAACACTCCAGCTATTCAGAGAAGAACGTTTGAACGATGTAAAACAGCGGCAGGAGTAGGAGAACTATATCGTTCAAAAAGGTGTCACACTGAACCATGTTGCTGCTTCCTAGAACGTTAATTGGACGACGAACGATATATTTGAGGTCTTGATCTCAAATTTTTGATGACCGCTCCAACAATTTTTCCTACCTACATCGTTCGTTTACACGCAACAACGCACTAACGATATCGTTAACGTGATCCTAGCGTGTGAAGTGGCCTTAAGATAGCCAAATCTAAAAAAAACCACTCCAACTTCCAAAAATATTAAGCTTCGATATTTATGTCTTTTGGGTTGATTGAGAACATAGTTGTTGATCAATAATAAAAATAATCCTCTAAAATACAACTTGCCTAATAATTCTGCACACAGTGTAGAGCTCCTGTGTAAAATGTCACCAGTGATCACTGTTACCTGTACACTGATACTGTACACTGAGTATCTATGTATAATGTCATCGTTGATCACTGTACTATCTGTACACTGTCACTATATTCAGAGCTCCTGTGTATAATGTCACCGGTGATCACTGTACTACCTGTACACTAGACACTATGTACAGAGCTCCTGTGTACAATGTCACTGATAATCACTGTATTACCTGTACACTGACCCAATATACAGAGCTTTTTTTAATCTTCATTATTGTAGTATTATTAGTGACTATATAGTGGCATTATGTGCTCTGGTCATGGTATTATTAGTCTTGGTATAGTGGATTGTGGTCGGTCATTTGTTTTGTTTTTTCTGATATCAATAGGAAAAGACTTTATTTACAATAGATATTAAATATTTGGATGTTTAACCCCTTCTGTCCTGTGACTATTACGCAGCAGCAAAGATGCACTTACAGAGGTTCTCCAGGGAAAGCAAATAATCATCTCTTCTAAGGCCTCATGCACACATTGAATATTTGGTGAGATTTTTACTTCAGTATTTGTAAGACAAAACCAGGAGTGGGTGATAAATACATAAAAAATAAGTTTCCTGGTTTTGTCTAAAGGTACCGTTACACGGTACGATATCGTGAACGATATAACTGAAACGTCACAGGTTTGGAGTCGTTCAAACAACATCGTTAGTAAATCGTTGCATGTGACACCGAGATGCGACTACGATAAATCGTTGAATCGCTGATCGCAGATTTGAGAACATGTTCTCAAATCAGACGATCTTCATTCAGCCAACCTGCTACATCGTTGTGTGTTACACCGCTATAACGATGTCGTTAACGACTTCGCCTATTCACAACAGTGAACAAGTATCGTTCACTGGGTTGTGCGAACGATACCTGCTCGCTACATCGTTAGTGTGCCGTTCACAATATCTAGACGTGTGACATCCCCCCAACGATCTCAAAAAGATGTCCTGACGACAACGCTTCCATGAGATCGTTGGTGAGATCTTAACGACATTGAAGCGTATAACGGTAGCTTTACAAATACTGAAGTAAAAATCTCACCAAATATTCAATGTGTGCACATGGCCTAAAGATAAGTGATGTTATTAAATGGTGTGGGGTCCGACTGCTGAATGTGCAACTTTTATCCTCATTATGTGTCCAAAAAAATTGAAAAACGTCCAGCACCAAGTCCTGAGATATAGATCTTTAAAAATTAATTTTATTATAAAAAAAAATAATAAAACGCACACATTAAAAACATTGTCGTTCATACAGTCCTTAGTTGTAGGTTTGTTTTCTCTCCATTAGACTGGAGCTTAGGTACAGCTCGACCACTGATCCGTTCACTCCCTCAGTGGTTGTGAACGCTGTGTTTGGCTTTTTCTCGATGCCCCAATGATGATGAATGGAGCCGCAGTCGCATCATTACCGGCCGCTGCATCTTATAATGGGGATAAAAGTGCCACATTCTTCCGACTTTGCGGTCTCCACTGGTCGGATTCCACCAATAAATAAGTAATCATCTACCGAACCTGTGGATCGCTGATAATTTGTTTTCACTAAAGAATCCCTTTAATGCAAACTACAGTAATTGTACATCGCAGTTATGGTGAGCGCACAGTGATGTGCAGGAGCAGCCAATATATCGGGTATAATGGCTAACAGGTATTAGCATATTAGCTGAAGGGTGGGCCCCTGGAGTCAATTTCCCTAGTGGTATACAGAGATTCTATAGGTAAACATGGTAATAAACTATGTATATTTTCTGTCTGGGAAACCTCAGTGTGACAGCAGCTCCCCTCCTTCACAGCTTCATCATCTTATGAAAGGTTAACTGACATTTTCACGCATAAGTGCAGTAAAAGAGAGGCCGTCCCGTTTAAAGTCTATGGGCAATCTTGAAATAGTTAAGTGTATCCACCGTGTAAATTATTATTTAACAATAATGTAGAACAAGTGATTTTAATAAAGTTTGTAATTTACTTCATTAGAAAATTCTGGTTGCAAACCATTCATAAACCTTCTACAAAGTGTCACAGCTGCACTGTGTGTGAAGCAGGCACATGTTTTTCATCAGTCAGATTCGTCTTCAGTGAATACGGACATGTTACAATGTATCAGATTAGGCTGAGCTCGCTGCACAGTTGCTAAGCAAGGTCAGAGTTTAGGATCAAGTCAGTATAGTTTCTGCCAGAAAGATGTGTCACAATGTCTGTTAACCCCTTGTCTTCTCGCTCCACACAGCTGAGGATCTCTCTTGTCCCTTTCTCTGCTATCACATCACATTGCACTGCTCCCTATGAGGTGCTGGCCACTCCGACACAGACAGAAAATGCTTTTTTTTAAAATAGCAGAGAAAAATGTGAGAAAATAAGTTATATCGCAGAAAAAAGCATTATCTTAGCTGTTGTGTGACCCATCCTTAACAACCAGTGCAGTATTGTTTTTTTTTCAATGAAATTACATTACACTTTAGATACTGATAATTGTGTATCTACACCTTAAACACTGGAGCTCCCTTATTATGATTGGTAGCTGTCCGCCCCAGGTGATGTCGTGTGTCTGTATACCCTTTACTTGTTAAAACCGTATTCATATATATCCAATCTCTGTATATATATATATATATAAGTTAAGCGCACAATCTGGCTGGAACCTTTCTCTTTTAGTCTATAGATTGTTCTTGGTCTCAGTGTCCATTAAAAACACAGTGTATTGGTATAACCCATTGTCGGGAATTTTATTGAACTTCTTTAATACAATTTTAAAACAAATAATCACATCTAAAAACAATGATTTTTATAAAAGTTTTTTTAAAACTAGATTTTTGGGTTATGAGGGATCTTGATACATTATTATGAGTCTCCCTCCTTCTGGTGCTTCCTCCCATTGTCCCTCTCTGTATGCCTTTGTTATATTGCTGGGGTTCTTTCCTTTTGTAATGATCGTTTGCTTTGTTGCTGTATGGTACATTACATTACATTTTAAGTCAAATGTTTCCACCCTGCATCTGCATTTTATTGATTCAATGTATCCAAGGTAAACAACACAAATAACCTGAGCAAAAAATGTCCTACAACTGATGTTTATAACTAGCTCTTGTAGAGACCTGTGTCCCCTAGGTTAAAAAATCAAACCAATTTATGTAGAGTGTATTTTGCAGTTAGGGCTCGGACACACTCATCTGAGTTTGATGGACGAGACTTGAAAAGGGCTGGAGCAGTGACCCTGAACAGCTTCTCCCTATCTGGTCAGGACTGTCAGTTGAGTGTGTTTTTGTACAGCTCCACACTCCCCATCCAGAGAGGGAGAGGCCTTCAGGGTCACTGCTCCAGCCTGTTCCGAGAGTCATCAGTCAAACTTGGATGTAACTAGGAGAGTGTGTCCGAGCCCTTACACTCTTTTCCACGTGCGTGTCCACTACATCTTGATTACATACATTTTATCAGTGCTTTTTTTGTAAAAAAATATTTGCCGGTACGCATTTCTGAGACGAGGAGCTGGGGGGGGGAAAGATCCTGTGCACGGTTTACCTATCGAGGCACCAGGCAGCGGGCAGCATGCAGTGGGCGGTGGCAAATGGCAGTCCCCATATAGCTCCACCCCCCCCGCATATAGTGCTGCCTGAGCAAACTGCTCAACTTGTCCAATGGATGATGCGGCCCTGTTTCTCATTATTCGGTTTTGTAATCTGTACGCTAATTTCAATCAAAAACTATGTAATTAAGGTTTCAAAAGAAAAATAAAAAATGACTAATTCTGTATAAACTTTTTTTTCACTTGCAAAATACGGTTTTCGACTTGCCTAGGCTGTATTCTATAATAAATGCCAAATTTCCATCTCATATACAGCCCCCCCCAATGTCCTACAGGGCTCCCATCTCATATACAGCCCCCCATAGGGCTCCCATCTCATATACAGCACCCCATAGTGCTCCCGTATCATATATAACCCCGCCATAGGGCACCCAACTCATATTGAGACCCCTGATAGGGTTCCTGCATCATATACAGCCCCTCCATAGGGCTCCCATCATGGGAGCCCTATGGGGGGTTGTATATGATACGGAAGCCCTATGGGGTAGGCTGTATATGATATGGGAGCCTTATGGGGGGCTGTATATGATATTTGAAACCCATCTCATATACAGCCCCCCAATACAGTCCCCAAATCATATGCAGCCACCCATAGGGCTCCTATATCATATATAGGCTGTATATGATACGGGAGCCCTATGGGGGCTATATATATATGATATGGGAGTCCCATCTAATATACAGCCCCCCTAATGACACATAGGGCTCCCATATCATATACAGCCCACATAGGGCTCCCATATTATATATACCCCCCCCCCCAGGGCTCCAATAATGGGAGCCCTTTAGGGGTCTATACCATATATGATATAGGAGCCCTATGGGGTTGCTGTATATGATATGTGAGCCTATAGGGGGCAGGGCTGTATGTGAGATGAGAGCACATCTCATATACTGCCCCCACATAAGGCTCCCATTTATACAGCTTTCCCATAGGGCTCCAGACCCCTCATATTATCTCCCAGATCACTCTCCTTATTTATATTTACATTTTTTTTACTGTGTGTAATGTCGACTCTTCTCTCTTCTAAGCAGCTCTCCAGCATCCAGCACCAGCAGTGTCAGCACAGCGACGAGGCGCTCAGTGATGATGTCATCACTTGATCCCCGGCAAGCTGATTTGCAGTGTTGGCAGTCGGCACGGCTGACACTGAGGACGAGATCCGCCCTGCACCCCTGCCTGCCCCGGTGGCCCTCAGCGCTCTTCAGATTTTCCGGTACGCCGTACCAGCACGTACCGCCACAAAAAAAGCACTGCATTTTATATGCTCTTTTCAGGAAAGATGGATAAAGGGAGTATGCCTGGTCTGGAAGGGCCTGATTACACAGGATATTAACTTAATGCCTGAACCATAGAGACACATACATTTGCAAAGGGGCTATAGACACATTATAAATCAACTAACAACATGTTATATCTGCGTAAGGGCTGCAGACAGAATGGTAGGAGATAAGCTTTTGACTAGCATCATTTTTTATCCTGCAGTATGACTCTTTTAAAAAAAGAAAGACCAAGTCAGTTTTAGAAGGAGATTGTCACATTTTCTCATTTATTTGGTCAGTGCAATTTATTTGATCAGTGCTATTCCTGGACCTTTAAGAAATACTCACGTTTCAGATTCAGTGAGGCATGAAGTTTTATGACACCATTGATATTCAATGGTGTGAAAAAGTGTTTGGCCCAATAATAATATTTATTCATCTATATGGTGCTGTCTTTGGAGTGTGGAAGGAAACCGGAGTGCCCAGAGGAAACCCATGCAAGCAACAGGGAGAACACACAAACTCCTTGCAGATGTTGTCCTTGGTGGGAATTGAGCCCATTACTCCAGCACTGCAAGACTGCACTTCTATCCATGAGCCACTGCACCATCCCTTCCTGATTTCCTATTCTTTTGCATGTTTGTCACATTTAAATGTTTCAGATCACCAAATACATTTAAATACTAGACAAAGATAATACAAGTAAACACATGATGCAGTTTATAAATGAAAGTCTTGATTGTTGAGTCAAAAAGAAATCCAAACCTACAGAGCTCTGTGTGAAAAACTGATTGCTCTCTTAACTGGTTGTGCTGCCCTTAGCAGAAACAACTTTGGTCAAGCGTTTACGATATTTGGCAATGAAGGTTCTGGAGGGATTTTGGCCACTCAACTTTACAGAGTTGTTGTAATTCAGCCACATTGGAGTTTTTCCCAGCATGAACCGCCTTTTTAAGCTCATGTGAGAGCATCTTAATCGGAATAAGGTCAGGACTTTGACTTTTGTTTATCTTTAGCCATTCAGAGGTAATTGCTGGTGTGTTTTGGATCATTGTCCTGCTGCATAACCCAAGGGTGCACAGTTTGAGTTTGAGTTCTGTCAGAAGCGATCGGATGCTGCAGCAGGGTGACTCTCTAAGGGGATGTGTAAAAATAAGAATGAATTGTTAAAGTTTTTACAAACATGAAAAAAAAACATAAAAGTTCAAATCACCCCCCTTTTTCCCCATTAACAATAAAAGTATTTAAAAATTAAAAAAAATACACGTTTGTTATCGCCGCGTTCAAAATCGCCCGATCTATCAAGATATAAAATCAATTAATGAGAGCTGTAAACTGCATAACGGAACAAATGGTCCAAGCGCCAAAATTACATTTTTTTTGTTGCCGCAACATTGCTATAAAATGCAATAATGGGCGATCAAAACAGCGTATCCACCCAACAATGATATCATTAGAAACATCAGTTCAAGATGCAAAAAATAAGCCAAAACACAGCCCCAGATCCCGAAAAATGAGGACGCTACGGGGTGTGGAACATGGCGCAAAAAGTGCAATTTTTTTTCAAACCTCTGAATTTTTTTTCACCACTTAGACACCAGTAAAGGTATACATGTTTAGTATCTATGAACTCGTACCGACCTGAGGAATCATGCCGTCACGTCGGTTTTACCATATAGTGAACATGGTGACTAAAAAAAACAAAAAACAAGCATGTAATTGCACTTTTTTTGCAATTTCACTGCACTTGGAATCATTTTTTGCAATTTCCCCATACACTATATGGTAAAAAAATGATTGCATCTGAAAGTACAACTGATCCCACAAAAAATAAGTCATCATATGTCTTTATTTATGGAAAAATAAAAAAGTTATGGCTCTTGGAAGCAGGGGAGCAAAAAACGAAATTGAAAAAAGAATTCCAGGGTCATGAAGGGTTTAAGGGGATGGGAGGCAGTCACTTTTTAACATAGGGCCTATAAGTTTGGATTTCCTTTTCCCTTAATAATAAAGACCATCATTTATAAACTGCATTTTGTGTTTACTCATGTTATCTTTGTCTAATATTTAATTTTGTTGCGTGATCTCAAACATAAAAGGTACCATTACACGGGAAGACATCGCAGGCGATGTCGGCGGGGAATCGCGGGAGCGCGCATCCCCGCCGACATCGGAGGTGAGATGTCACATGCTGCGATGTCGCCAGCGACGCAACAGTGATGTTACCCGCGACGTCGGCGCCAGGGTTAAAATCCACCCTGGCGGTGATAATTATTATGGGAACCTATGGCTCAAGTCGCCGGTAACATCGCCATTGCCACGTTACACAGGGCAATGCGTACACATTGCCTGAGTGATCGTCAGGTTTCACTACATTGCAGTGAAACCTGGTGATCACTTTCAAGCGATATATCGCCCAAATATCGCCCTGGGACACGGGGCAACTCTCCGGCAATGTCGCCGCAATTGGGCCACGCCCTTGCATGCATTGCCGGCAAAATCGATGTTGCCCCGTGTGACAGTACCTTTAAACATGACAAACAAGAAAAAGAATAAGAAATCAGGGATGAGGCAAACACTTTTTCACACCACTATAAAGATATTTATAGTCAAGCAATGAAAACAAAAGTGGAAATTAGAGGCCAGAAAATACATAATGTAGAGACAACAACCCGGAGGTGGTGGCCACGTGACCATCAGGTACATCCAAATAATGAAAGAACTGGAAATTATACACTGATTAAAATGTAATGAACAGTACATTGGCTATGATTAGGGATAGCAAGTTGAAAAGTTAAGTTTTTTTTTTATTATTCTTTGGGATCCTAGTCTTTATCCTTTGTGATACACAGTCGTAGCGTGTGAGGTCTTATAATTCCTACCTACTTTTTTTCTTCACTCATAGACTAGTAATGGGCGAACCCAAACTGTAAAGTTCGGGGTCTGCACTGGACACCTAGCGGACCCCAAACATGTACTTCTCAGGGAAGTCTGTGTTACTGTTTGGGTATGGCTTCCTGGATAAATCTTTTTGAAATACTGCAGTGCAGCCAATCAGCCAGCTTTACTGGTGCAAAATATGGATTAATGCAGGACAATTATACTTGTTCGGTTATTGCACTGCTCTTACTGCTTCTGGGTCTGCTCATTAAACCTTATGCATTTTCCACTGCTTCCCACGCCCACCCTCTGTGACAGTGTCTATGATTGGTTGCAGTCAAACCGCCCCCCACCCTCCGTGCCTGCCCATGGTTATTAAGCCCTACTCAGGCTAAAAATAGCAGCCTACGGCTGCCCCAAATTTGGCACATCCATTAGATGCATAAAATCGTGACGCTTTACCTGGCTCATCCTGATTGCACTGGTGCAGTGGCAATGAAAGTAATATAATGGGTTAATGATAGCTGTGATTTGTCAAAAACAACAGCTGCCATCAAGCCCTAGGTAATTAATGGGTAAGGGACTATAAGACCCCTCCAATAATAACCTGTAAGTCAAAAGAAATAAACACAAAACTGAGAGAAAAATTCTTTATTTGACACAAAAAAAAAAAGCACACCCACTGTCACCCCTTTTTTAACCCAAAAAAACCCGTTCATGTCCAAAGAAGTCCACCACACAACATCCAACAAAGAATCCGGCTCTGTTACATCCAGAAGTTGCAGTAATGGAAAACACAACTCCTCCCTGCATCTCATGGGACACACCGACAGCCATGGCGGAGCCATCAGGTATGAGAAGCAATGACTTTACTAAGTTTACTGGAGTTCATAGTTGAGATTCTTCACTGCTGTGATTGAACACAGTTGAACCCACACCGGTTTGAGAAATTGCGAGGCTTGGCGGCACAGTTGTCCAGCAGTCAGATCACCAGAGTTCACACTCAAGAGCTCCCCTGCTGCCCTCAGTGAAGTCAGTTGAACCCCTGCTTTTCTGTGGTGTCCCATAATCAAGCAGTCCGGCAATCTGGCAGTGGGTTCAACTGAGTTTACTGAGGGCAGCGAGGGAGCTCCTGAGCGTGACCTCCGGTGACCTGACTGCCGGACAGCTGTGCCGCCATGTCCTGCAATTTGTCAAACCGGCGTGGGTTCAACTGAGTTCAATCACAGCAGCGAGGAAGCCCTTAGTGACGTCATCGCTTCTCATAACCGAGGACTGTCAGTGTGTCCCAGAAGCTGCAGTGAGGGGTCACGTTTTCCATCACTGCAGCTTCTGAATGTACCAGAGCCAGATTCTTCGTGAAACATCCTATGGCGAACTACTTTGGACCTGCAGGGGTGTTTTTGGGGTTAATGAAGGGGTGAAAGAGGGTGTGTGTTTTTTATTTTGAATAAAGGATTTTTCTCAGAGTTTTGTGTTTATTTCTGTTGACTTACAGGTTCATAATTCGTGGGTGTAATAGACTCGCTCCATAATTAACATAAGGCTTGATGGCAGGTGTAATTTTTCACAAATCACAGCTGTCGTTAGCCTCTTATATTACCTTGATTGCCACCGCATCGCATCAGGGCAATATGAATGTGCCGGGTAAAGCACCAGGATTGGCACATCAGATGGATGTACCAAATCTGAGGCAGCTGCAGACTGCAATTTTTAGCCTGGGGAGGGTCCAACCCCCCTTCCCCCCAGGCTAAGAATACCAACCCCCAGCTGTGTGCTTTATCTTGGCTGGCTATCGAAATTGGGGGGGATAATACACCTATTTGTATTATTTGTTTAAATATTTTTCTTTTTAAACAGCATGGGGATCCCCCATATTTTGATACCCATCCAAGATACAGCACACAGGTGGGGGCTGCAGTCTCCAGGCTTTGGCTTTATCGGCACTTGCTATAAAAATAATGGGGACTCCATGCCATTTTTTTTAAATTACTCATTCATTTTTACACTAGTGTGTAGGGCAACCGATTACAGACGCCAGCACACAAGGTTAGGGCGCAGTCTGACTGCAACCAATCACTGACGCTGTCACAGAGGGTGGTCAGGGGAAGCAGAGGATGCATAAGGTTTAATGAGCGAACCCGGAAGAAGTGACATAAGTGCGGAACCTCTGTTAGTATAATTGTCCTGCATTTTGCTTCCTTTTGCAGCCCCCCAGCCCTTACTACCACCATTTTATAGCACAGAAGTTCAGGTCCCTATAAACTTATATGGAGTTCAGGGTTCGAGCTCATGTTCAGGTAAAGTCTGGTTCTGAACCAGACATTTTTTCTAAGACCAGCCGGATGCGGTGAAGCCATACAGCTGCGGGTTTGCCCATCTCTGTCATAGACTACTTTCCTTACATGAGCTTTTGCTAAGTTTTTGAAGTTGCAGACTTTTTGTAGCATTTTTACACCTTTAATTTAAATTACGTTACTTGCATTTTTTCACATTTGTTTTTCTCACATTTTTGATGCTTCGTTTCCTGTCTCTTGTTTCAATGTCATATTTCAAATCAATCTGCTTTGCTTTTGATACTTATTGGTATTTGGCTTTGACAAAACTTTATTGATACATCCATGTGCGGAATAAGGCTGGTTTCACATAGCGATTTTTTCCTGTCCGTGGGGACCCTGTTTTTTGCAGTACCCCACTGACAGGAAAGGGCAGCATCGGATATGTGCCCACAGATGACAATTCTGTGTCCGGGTCAATGACTTTCATGGATCCGGACACAGAAGGGCACTTTCACTTTTGAAATGTATAATATACATTGTGGAAGTGAAATAACACAGGAAGAGAGCGGTCTTAGTGTACTGAGCATGCTCAGTACATTAAAATCGGGTCTGAGGAACGATCAGCTGTTTCCTTGGACCTGTGCTCCATAGGCAGCCATGTTATTTGGCGCGGATCATGTCGGAACCGTTTGTGTCCAATTTGATCCGCTGTGCCCAAAATTGGAGCAGTCTCCGATTTTGGGTACAGCAAAAAATTGGTCACGATCGGATCCGATAAAAATCGGATTGCAATAAGGCCAAATCCGATCCGATCTGTGCCCATAGGATAACATGGGGGCCAAATCGTATCCGTGGCTGTCCGTTTTACAACGGATAGCCATAGATCCTACAAAATCGCAATGTGAAAGCACCCTAAGGTCAATGCTTGGGATATTAAGATACATATTATATAATCTACTTCAAAATAAATCTGTACTTGCACTTATTGTGTACATTCATTGTTTTTGGCTTTCATTAATACTGTAGCAGACAAAAGAAAAAGCTAGAGACAATGGCTCATGGCTCATCAGGATAGACAAAGCTTTGGTTTATTAGATTAGGTCTTATCATTAGCCAGCAGTTGTGACATCCCATTCAAGGGGTTGAGGTAAAAGCAAGAAGGTGAACAACCTGAAGAAAACCAATAAAATGGTTACATCAAATCTGTTATCAGAGTTTCTTATTTTAAACAATGGGAGTTTGACTACTAAAAAGGGAGTGCTTAACCCCTTCACCCCAGCCTCTTTTCACCTTCCTGACTAGGCTCGTGTCACTTTATGTGGTAACAACACCGGAATCTTTCAATCGTTCCCACTGACTCTGAGAATGTTGTTTTGAGACACATTGTACGTCATGGTCAAATTCTGGTCGATGTGATTTGTGTTATCAAAATATCTAAAATGTGACTGTCACGATCTCCACACTGGTATTCCTTGTCTTTGCTACATGTTGCTATAGGTGAGGTTGAGCTGTCAGTCTGTTTTTTTTTGTGTAAGGCTGGCTTCACACTACAGGTTTTAAGAATCCGGAGGAATGCGGGTAAAACCCCCCAAAATGGTAAAACCTGTTACAGCTGGATGCACCTGCACCGGTATTATCACTGATTCGTCTCATGGATCAGTAATAATACCGGTGGGTGAGCATCCAGTTGCAATAGGTTGTGTCCGTTTTTAGATGGATCCAGTGGAAAATGACATGCGCCCTAGTGGCTGTGTCATTTAAATCTGGGTTCTGGGACATACTCAGTCACACAACCCGGATCCGGCATCCGGATCCAGTGGCATCTGGATTCAACCGGATCCGGTTTCCATAGAGCACCACTATAAAATTTAACCCGCATTGCCCTGGATCCGGGTGCTCTCGGTTTTTAAATGGTAATCAAATGCTTACAAACTGCATTTTTGGTTTCAGGAAAAAAGCGAGAGCACAGGGATCCAGGGGAATCGTAAACAACCAGATGCACCTACAAGTTCCGGCGGCCCCAATGAATGTCAATGGGGAGAAAACAGATGCAGGTACATCTGTTTCATAGTGGATAAAGAGAGCAGCACAGCTAGTATGGCAGGGTGCAAATCAATCCAAACAATTATCCCTTTTGCTTTTCATACGAACCAAAAAAGGATAGCAACACTCTTTGTAAACTTCAGTCTTTGCCTTTATTGGGCCATCAGATGTAGCATGCGACATTTCAGGCACAGAAGCTAGAAAAAAGGCGTCTGTGCCTGAAACGTCACATTCTACATCTGATGGTCCAATAAAGGGAAATATTGAAGTTTACAAGGAGTGCTGCTATCCTTTTTTGGTACATCTGGTTTTAGCTAGATTACACGGTTTCTAAAAACCGGTAGTGTGAAACCAGCCTTATTCTCCATGCTGGGTCTGGAGTGCTATAGTCACGGGTGTTTCCACTTCCCAGTGATTAGTCTACTATTTAAGTATGCTGGTTTCTCTATCTGGTGTAAATTGTACACTTGCATTTGCTGGGTAGACTCTGGTGCTTCCTAGCTCTGTTGCCTAACCCGGTCTGACCTTTTTTCTGTTTGCCTGTCTTTCTGGCCCTTTGCCTGTGACCTGATTACATTTTTGCCTTCTCCCTGAACACTGCTTCGTCCTCTTGGTTTTCCTAACTTCAGGTCATGTCTGACTAATACTTTTGCACAGCGCTCACTTCCAGGAACTGAACTCCAGGTTGTCTAGCCAATGTTGCCATTATCCCAGTAAATAGTGACTTGTCATTTCTGACTTTTTGTTGTTACTCTACACTGTCTGTGTCCATAGTTATTACAGTAGTAATTGCTATTTTCAAACTTTGAATTTTTGTTCTCTAAACCACGGAAAATAGTTAATAAATAACATTTCCGACGACTACTTTACATCAGAATTATTTTTTAAACACATTTTTTTAGTTAGGAAGTTAGAAGGGTTAAATGTTCATCAGCAATTTGTCATTTTTCTAATAAAATTTACAAACCAATTTTTTAGGAACCACATCACATTTGAAGTGAGGGCAGAGACACACTCTGAGAGATGCATGCGAGATACTCACATGAGTTTTGCATGACTCACCCGAAACAGCCGCCAGATCTCTGGACGGGAGAGTGCCAGCTGCTTGTATGTCTATGCAGCTAACTCGCTCCTGTCCAGAGAGGGGGAGTCTGGGCCTGGCGAGTCATGCGAGACTTATGCGAGTATCTCGCATGCATCACACATAGTCTCAGATCTGTGCCCTGACTTTCATTTGCGTATGTGACAGAAAATACCCCAAAGTGACATCATTTTAAAAATTGCACCCCTCAAACTGCTCGAAACAACATCCAGGAAGTCTATTAACCCTTTAGGTGCTTTACAGGAATTAAGGCAATGTGGAAGGAAAAAAATTAACATTTTGATTTTTCCCACAAAAATGGTCCTTTTGACCCAAAATTTTCATTTTCACAAGTGTAAGGCTGTGTGCTCACGGTCCGGAGGAGCTGCATGTTGGACTTAGAGAAAAAAAATGCAAACAATGATGCCAAAAACGACCCCAGGGCAAAACGGATTGCTATGTGTGACCCTAGCCTTAAGGCCACTTTACACACACCAACTTATCTGTCCAACTTCTGACCAACTTGCTGGTTGCAGTGAAATCATGGACACATTGTTCCATTGTACACAGTCACAAAATGGAGCAATGTGTCTATGATTTCACTGCAACCAGCAAGTTGGTCAGAAGTTGGACAGATAAGTTGGTGTGTGTAAAGTGGCCCATAGGCTGGGTCACACACACAGATATTTGTGCAGATATTGTTCACAGATCTCTGGTTGCAGTGAAATCATGACAGATTGCTCCATTTATATACAGCCACAAAATGGAGCTATGTGTCCATGATTTCACTGCAACCAGAGATCTGTGAACAATATCTGCACAAATATCTGTGTGTGTGACCAGCCTTACAGGGATCTTTGAGAGACAGAATAAACAATCATAGCAGGTCAAGAATTGTTTTATTTATTTTTATGTTGTTCCTCATGCAGTACAAGTAATTAGATGGCTTTATTATTTGGGTCACTGCTATAACAGTGATACTTGATTTTTATAGTTTTCATATACACAATAAAATAAATTTTTAAGAAAAAAAAAAAGAATTGCTTGTGCATTGAAATTCTGTGAGAGCTACAACATTTTTATTCTTCTGATTTTTCGCTGACAGTCATTTGAGGGTTTGTTCTTTGGGTCATTCCATGTCGAGTGATCCAAATATGAATATTTTTTTTACCTAACGTCTTTAGATTTTTTGAATTGTTTTCCTATATGAAGTACAACTTTAGTTCATTACAAATTAAAACTTTTGAATTTTTTTCTTCATCAGTTAATTTTTTACAGATTTTTAAAGTTTTAAAAAAGCGTGAATTTTGGCCTGGTGTGGTTTACATTTTCTATCATATCTCGAGCTAGAAAGAAGATAGAGAAACAAAATAAACATCATTCTACTCAGAGCTGTACATGCTTTCACCAGATATGTCACAAGAGTATCTTTGTTAATATTTTACCCATGCGAACGCAAACGCAAAATTTTAAAACGCATTTCCGAAAAATCGGTTAAATTTAAAAATTTTCAAAAATGCTCATGTGTCTGCTATGGTCTTAGCCACATCTGTACCAAAATTCAAGCTGGGATCTCGATGGGATCATATTTTAAAATATTTAACTAATATAGTGTCAATTCAAAAATCTTAAATTCAGATATGTTCAGCCTGTGGTCTAAAAGTATGGGGTCTATATTTACCAAATAATCCATGATTTTTAGATATTACTGTATTATTTTATTATGTAACAGCTTAGAAGCAGGAGAGGACAGAGGAGAAAGCTTTGTTAGGTCTCAACCTGAGAATGAACAGGGGTAGACAGTGAATGCAGAGCGGATGACAGGCCAGCAGCTCTGTCAATCATCTTAAGTATCTGCCCACCGCAGAGTCAGGAAGTAAGACTGAGCTTCAGAGCTTTCATGTCCTGAAATACCTGGACATGTTCACTCTTGAACAAACAATAGTCTGTACAAAGTCATCAAGGCAGTCGGTGTACTACAATATTGGTGAGTGTGTTTTAAGATTGAGTAAATTTATATTAATAGTTTAATGCTTTTCTTATCAAGGGCTAATAAACACACAGCGCTATTCTGAGTGATCATCGTTCAGAAAAACGCCTCCCATTGATTTCCATAGGGTTAAGATCATGCAGTGTTTTTTGAAACACTCAGAGAGTGAGTAAATCAATGCTTGAACTACTTTTTGATCGCTGCAATTAACACACCATTCATCACTATTTATATATATATAAAAAAGCTACCATCGTTTTCACTAGCGATTAAAAAAAACTAATGCAGATGTGGTAAAAACGTGGTAGAAAAAAGCTGCCAAAACCACAGCGTTTATCCACAGACAGAAAAAGCTGTGTATGCTAGACCTAATACTCACTTTATAGTAACTTTATATCTCAAACATACTGTAAATATTTATTTTTCTTACCCATCTTCCTTACTTAAAATAACTGTATTTTTCTAACACAGCAATGGCTGCTACTTCTCAAGGAACAATATTTTATCATATATGCTGTTACAATCCTTTTGAAAAAACTGGACACACAATAGGAAAAAATCTTAGGCCGGTACAAGATTGGATGTTTCATATAAATCCATCAATCAATGCAGGCATGAAAAATATGATATGATGAAAAATGTAAAGCCATACCAGGCCAAAATTCGGGCTTTTGTAAAACTTTAAAAACTGTAAAAAAATTAACTGATGAAGAAAAAAATTCAAAACTTTTAATTTGTAATTAACTAAAGTTGTACTTCATATAGAAAAAAAAAAAAACAATCTAAAGACATCAGGTAAAAAAAATATTAATATTTGGATCACTTGATATGGAATGACCCATTGATGCTAGAATAGTTAAATATTTTAAAATATGATCCCATCGTGATCCCCACTTGAATTTTGGTACAGATGTGGCTAAGAGCATAGCAGATACATGTACATTTTTGGGAATTTTCTAATTACAGCGATTTTCGGAAATGCGTTTTAAAATCTTGCTTTTGGATGGATAAAATATTAACAAAGATGCTCTTGTGAGTCTGGTGAAAGCATGTACAGTTCTGAGTAGAATGGTGTTTATTTTGTTTCTCTATCTTATTTCTGGCCTGAGTTATGAGAAATGTAAGGCCCGGCAATGCCGAAATTCACACTTTTCCAAACTTTGAAAATCATTAAAAAAAAAAAAATTTTTAGAAATGTTTTCTCTTCACATTTTACATTGTCTGACATGCTATTATCAAATAACAAATTCTCAAAAGAATTAAAATATAATCATTGGTTCACTTGACATGGAATGACCCATTTATGGGATGAGTTGCCATTTTTATTGGCGCTATATTTGGGCACATAACATTTTTTGATCACTTTTCATTCCGATTTTTGAGAGACAAAATGAACAAAAACCAGCAACAGTTTTTTTTTGTATTTTTTTATGCAATTTACCATGTGGCAGATAAGACAGCTTTATTCTTCAGAACAGTATGATTAGAGCGATATCAAATTTTTATTTTTTTATTGTTATTTTTTAATTTTTGCTGCTCTTACATAATAAAACTGATTTTTAAAAAATCTTTTGCATTGCTATATTCTGCGATCTTTTAGCTTTTTGATTTTTATGCTGATAGTGACTTTTTTTGCGGCCAAAAT